>JABXJD010000052.1:2147500-2302500 GCA_013375575.1 Percina caprodes
GTTTTTGTCCCTTTTTCATTACTTTTGATGTTTTTTTTCAATGTTTGTCACTTTTTTTGACGTTTTCCATACTACTAACTTCAGTTTTCCAGTTATTTTTTGGAATTTATGGTCAATAAATCTCATTTATAGGAAATGAAACCAAATGTTTGAGTTAGAAAAGCAGACATTAGGAATTATTTAGACTAAAATTAAAAGAAAGTATGTTGTCCACAAAAAGGATATTGTCTTTATAAAATAACTTTTACTCAATACTATTTCGAAACCACTTTAAAAATTAAATAAGACACCCCAAAATGAATGAAAGTAGAAATTTGTACTTGCCAAAGAGCGTTGAGTGGAATCAATCATGTTATTTTGGGTAATTAAAAAGAACATTGATATAGGAAAACGTGTCAATTTGACCTGAGGACAACATGAGGGTTAATTAGCTCCACCTCGACCAGCTACAACTGTTAAATGCATCTCACACATTTAGGTGACACTCTCTAATAAGTCAGCCATTGTAAAGGTTTTAAGCTGTAATAAGTGGCTTTATTAATCTGTAAAACGAATGTTTTATATATCCATAATAAGCCATTAAAGGGGCACTCCACCAAATTTACAGTTAAAGTTTAAAGCTACCTTGTGTAAGAATTTCTCCCATCTAGCATTGAGATCATATATCGCAACTCTCTTACGCCATGCAGTTAAAAGTATGTATTGCAGCTACGGTAGCCGTCACGCTTCAAAAAGCAAAAGTGTAAAAAAGGCCGTCTGTCAACTGTGGTTGTTGGAGGGCATGTAGGAAAGTGAATTAAGTCACCCGGGGTGAGAGACTGCAGCAGTCCGGAGGATGATTAACTAGTTGGGATTTGGTGTGTGTGTCCAAAGAAGCTCCAATGTCACTCTTTTTTCTATCTTTTCTATCTGTTTTCTTATTCTGGGTGAAGAAGAAGACCTAAAAGTTCCTGAAATTTGGATTTTGAATACGTGTGGTCCTCTGTGTTTCCTTCTTCAAACTTGCCGATCCAGGAAGCGACGATACCCGTTAGCAGCAGCTGAGTTGAAAAAGTGAAAGGCGGAGCAGTATGTCAGTATGAACCTTACCGGATAACGTATTTGGAGAGTCTAACCCAGTTCATGCAAGCGCAAATGTAAAATGCCAAGCACATATGAATACTTGGAATTGATGGTGGTGGTCAAACAAGTTTGTGAAGGGCAATACCAGATTTTGATAATGAACTAAAAATGTTACACAATGTAGCTTTAATTTACTAATTATGAGTATTACTCAGCCTGTGATAACAGTGGGATATTGTCCTCTGTCATTCAAGAGCGAGCTTTTCAAAGTTTGCACAAATAACCCTGATGATGTCATCGGGGTTATCTAGGGTTTGGGCTTGAGGCTGTCACTCCCCGATGTGATTCGAGTGCAGATTTGAGTCGCACATGCTCAGTTTTAAGCGGTTCACAGCATAACGTGTCATCCTGGAATTTGTAAAATCCATGAAATAATAAACAGTGACAGAGGTTTAAAAGAAGTGGACATTTTTTAGAAAGGGTGGGTGTAATGAGTCCAGACCAGTTGCATTATAGGAAATGTAGGATCCAGCATTTTTCATCTTGCTTTCTTATCATCTTTAGTAGGAAAAGGTTGCAATCAGCATTCATTCCCAGGACCAATAACTCAGACTTTGAAAGAGAGACTGAATAAGTAACATACATTATTTCTTTCTTGCTAACAAGCCATCAGCAAACGTTATTAATATAATTATAAATTGTGTATAGATGGACACAAGTCATTAATAAGTGTTTCTTAGTAATAAGTGTTCAGTTTTAGATGTTACTAAGTGGTTTTTAATAGATTAACCCTGGTTCAGATGCACTGTAACCCATTTCCAGATGGGTCAATTGAGTTAAAAAGACAAAGCAAGTGTGATGCAGGACGATAAACACCAACCACAACCTGGCAACCCTAAAGTTATTGTTATAAATGGCTTGTAACTGATCTATAATGCATCTTTAAATTAGTCATTAACAATAATAAGTCACAAGTTACAACTTACAACCCGTTATTAGAAGACTATACCCACATTTCATTGCATCAGCAATAATAATCCAATAATATAAATGGTAATACAACACTGAACGAGTTGATTTTGTGATGAAGACATTACTTTTTTGCAGATAATATTCTGCACTTTTATTTAATGTAGTTTTGATTGCAGAACAATTCTCTTGATTGATTTTTTTTTTTTTTTTTAACATAGAGGTATCTCTATACCCATGTTACTTCCACCACTCTTGCCACTAGAGGTCAGGCTAGCATTGACTAGCTCAGGTTTATGAAGGAAACTACCTGTCCTCTTGAGCTCTCAGAGCACCACAGTTCTTGCATCCTTTATCTGCAGGACAGCAAGTTGTCATTTTCAGGTGTGCTCTGATTATAAAATTCAGAATACGCTGTGCCACAGCGCTCCATCTATTTCATATTTGATCACAAAGCAACTGGGAAACTTTTGTGTTGTAGCTGTATGAATCATAGTCACAGTACCTCACTTGTGAAATCATTCTCAGGCTTCAATAGCGTCTCATCTTTTGTCAGCTCAGAGGAATCAGCTGGAAGAGGAGACAGGGATTGTATTTAGAGGAGACAGGGATTGTATTTGTCCTCTAAACCAAGAAACACATCGGCTGTCAAAGCAGTGTACGAGCAGGTGTTGTTGAGCAGCGACACATGACTTTAAATTGTCATTGTGTGCCAAAGGATGTCGAATTATCCTTTTCTTAAGCGTGGAGATAGTCAATGTGGACTATGACAGCAGCTGTCTGCCTAATCTGATAGATGTAACCTTAATCGAGATTACTCTGCATCAACATGACAGGTGGAAGCGCCCTGGACACACACACACACACACACCACACATGTGCACAGATGTTGGTCCACATACCCACGTGTCCTAGCACTGTATGAACAAATGGAATCTGAAGTGATATTCTTCCTTTAAGGACAGGATGTGGTCAGCAGAGCCAGGGGACGTCAGCTAGCCATGCAGAACTGCAATGCTGTCATCCTGAACAGAAAAATAAAAGTAGTTAGGGGTCTCTCACGAGAGTGCCAGCAGGAAAATTATTGGTCTAAAGAGCCTTTTCCTGGTGCCTCATGTGTGCAATCACTTAAATGAAATGGAGCTGACAGAGCGGTTCAGATGTAGCAAAAGCCTTTTTTTTCTCTTTGCTTATTTGGAATCCATTCAAGTTCTGCCGGTGGCTGGGAGTGTACTGCAAGTGAAAAATAATTGTTTTTTGATATATGGATGTATGAAATGGACTGCAAAATGTTCACATCCCAGAGCTGGAATCACTTAAATGTGGCTTGGGGATGAATAACAGTCTCTTGTCTTCTAGTCAGATATAAAAATGAAAAAGAGCTGAATCTGAATGTATTTTACGAATTATTGCACTAAAATGTAAGACACCCTGTTTGACTTTAGATATGCATTTCATATTTCAATAAATATGTGGAACATATGACCACTGTAATGCACAATTTAATTAAAAATGTAAAGTTTTTATTATGGCAAGGCGAGGTGTAATGCTGCATGTTTTATTCTATGTGCTGATCATGGAAAAAAAACAAAACAAAGTCAAATAGTAGTTCACAATTTATTTACTGAATAAATTTGGACAAAACACCAGAATCTGTTACGATACAATCAGAACATCTGAGGCAGATATCCCACCATGCACCACCCCCCTCTGTGAAACAAAAAGGACTAAACATTAGCACCAAATCAGCACCAACTTAAATAGAAAGGTAGCTCTGACTACAAAAAAAAACAAACAAGAAAAGCAATGTGTTTTTTTATCGAAAAGCAACTCAGAAAAGTAGCAAATTGAGAATTTTCATGTTTTTAACTTTTCATAAAAAACAAGCACCCTCCTCCCCCCACCCCTCCCCCCTGCTAGGCAGGCTATAGCATTCATGGGGCACATGCCAATGACTAGATAAAAACACAAATTCAAGTAACATTGAGATATACGACAAAACATGTCCACTGGTACCCATTCCGAGCATGACCGTTTCACAGAACCTACGCAAGCAGTAGAAAACTAACACGGGGTCCTGGAGTGGACATGTCATAGCAATACTAATCACTGAATATCTCGTATCAAGTTTTGAAAAAGAAATGAGGGAGACCAGGTGGCATGGGCCCTTGGGGCACCGGAATACTGGCACAGAAGATATTGTGTATTCCAAAACTTCAGACAGATATTATCCTCTTTGTGTCTGTCCTGTGTCAAGATATTGCCTACATCATACATGAATAAGGAATCTCTGAATAAAGAAAAACCCTGCAATGCAATTTTAAATATATATTTATTTATATATAATATATATATATATATATAGCTGTTACAATTTAAATAAATGTTACGTTCTTGATCCTACAACTGAAGAATGAATTTAAATAAGAGGAAGCTAATTTTAAAGAGGTGGAATCGTCCATTCACCCAACACATCAAGTGCATGATGCCATGTTTGGCGGCGTACAGAGACAAAGCTGTTTTAAGATTGAGGTTTAGGGAGTTATATAAAAGCAGCAGCAACAACAGAGTGGAATAGCTTACAAACAAAAGACTGAAAGTAAGATTACTGAAAAATAAAAGTGTGGTGGTGAACAAAGTGTGGTAAAGGCCTAAGAGACCTGAAGTGGCAAAAACATACAAATAACTGAAAACAAGGCCGTCAAGGAGTTTATGTCACAATTACCAATAATGTCAGACATATGAAAAACAAACTAAAACTTAAACAAAGACATCAACCATGATGATGATGATGGTGGTGGTGGTGGTGGTAAACAGCCTAAGCTGCTCCATTTATTAACCATTGGTCCCAGGCCAGTGGTATTCACCTGGTATATGTTTAACAATATAACTTAGGGTTGGGACTCCTGACCCTGGGTCTGTGGTTTAAATGGGTACCACCTAAAGCTTTGACGAAGACAAAATAATCAAAATCAGTAAGAAAAAGGTGTGGTGTTGCACTTTTGTCAGTTCATTTTGAATTGTTCTCCTTGGTTTCCTGTGTTCTTATGTCCCTTCATGCTTTCCATAGTGTCAAAAATGGTGAATGTGTCTACTGTTATTAGTGCCACATTAAACCAAACCAAAAAAAAACATTTGCTACATTGTTTGCAACTTGCATGTCTGGCGGCAATGTCCCCGAGTGGGAGGTGCATGGCCAGGTGACGTACTGTATAGATGCCATTTGTCATGCCAGGCTCAAGGTTTTCCATGAAATGGTGGAAAAGGAAACAGAATGGAAACACCTTTATTATGAGTGACAAATGTTCACCTATTAATCTCTAAACTACTGTTTTTGGCTCTGCTGTGAGCGTGGCGAGCCGACCGTGGTGGAGTCGTCCGTGTTGTGCTTGGTGTTTGCTCAGCGGAAGAACTGCTCCAGCTCCTCTTCCATGTTCACCTCAGGCACCAGCTGCTCCTGCTCTCTCTCTCCTCTGCCGTGCACTGCAGGGCCCCCTAGTGCTCCGGAGGAGGCAAACCAGGGGTGCTCCAGAATCTCCCGAGAGGTGAGGCGCTCGGCGGGTTCCCGGCGGAGGATGGAGCGGATCAGGCACTTAGCCTTGGGTGTGAGCGTCTCCGGGATGTTGAAGTGGCCCCTGCGGATTTTGCTGAACAGAGAGCCGGGCTCAACATCATGGAAAGGATAGCGCCCCACAAGGATAGTGTAAAGCATGACGCCCAGACTCCAGACATCAGCTGCCTTCCCCGAATAGCTGCCATTGGCATTGAGGATCTCGGGACTGACATAGGCTGGGCAGCCATGTTTGTCTGACAGGGAGTCATCATGACCGTCCAGGATATAAGTGTCCTCGAGGCTCTCCAGCTTCACGAGGCTTCTAGAGACACACAAGGGAAACAAAAAGCACACTGAACAATCTGCCACTTCACAAAACAATGGAAAAATTGTCCATAATCTGTTATTGTGAATGCTATTATGTGATCATTACTATCACAGTTATGAGCTTTGGATGCCAACTAACAAAAAATGAAATACAAAAGACACACTCAAGTGGGGTAATTTGCTCTGATGGGCATCTTGAGTGTTTTAGATCTATCGCTTTTGGATATCAGAGGAAATAGAGCACATAATGCTCAAGGCTTAAGTTTGACATTTCCTTTCACTTAGATAAAAGCCAAGCCAAAATGCATTGACTCTCAAATAGGCTTTCCAAAAGACTTCCACAATTCAAAAGAAACACAATTACGGGTGACCGATCCTCTTAAGTTGCACGCATTGAACTGTTTCTCAGAGAATCAAGGACCGGACAATGTGGATTTTTTTTTTTGTTCTCCTGCTCTTCCACCTCAAAATAACATCTATTTGCACTCGTCTCCAAACCCCACAATAGCAGCTATGAAAGCCTTGAGGGCTGATAATAATGGCCAATAGTTCAGAAGCTTAGTCACTAAAGAATCTTGAGAGGCAAGAAGATTTTCCATGTGCATGATAAGAAACACTTGTGGGGCTGTGCCAATGCAGCAGACAAAAGCCAGGGTGTGCAATGGAGCAACTAGAATAAAGGAAACCAAAAGGCACTGGCTAAGATATATTTTTTTTTTTAATATCTTTCACACGTACATAGATCTTCAAATTGGCTTACTCACTGGTTCACTGTCAATAGTAATTTGCTTGGACGCCAACCTTCCTTCCAATGCTCTAAATGGGAGGTAGCACAATCTAAGGAATCCTGCTTGGATATCATTTTATATCTGGTCTTGTTTTTATTCCATTTTATATGCATTGAATAAGGCCTTGTGTCACACACTTGGGTTCGAGCCAGATCTGAGTCTGTACACTGAGAACTGAAAAGATGTAAGAGGATTCTTGACAGGCCATATAGTAAATGTGACCTAATTCTGCCCTACACTATCACTCTTGAAATTCACCTGACAGGGGGCGCAAGGCAGCTCAACTTCCCTTTTCCACAGTTCGTGCCAAAGAATGATATCACACTTTCAGATAGAGGGCATGTGGGCCTAAGAAGGGGTAATAAAATGTTTTGAGTCTGAATCAACATCCACTAAAATAGCTTCATTAATTAAAAAAAAAAAAAAAATTACTCTCTGGTTGCTGTGGCAACAGATGCCTAGACTTTATCCATGTAGTTTTCAGATGCTGCCACAAGGTGTCAGTAGACCAGTGTTGTGTCAGTGTGATTCTACTACTGAAGTGCAGCAGTGGCAAAAGCTTTCCTTCATTGATCATCTGTCACACAAAAGCTAATCCTGGTAACTTTTCCGTCCCTGTTGGAATAACTGCACTGCTCCTTTCAAAATGTGATTCCATATGCCATATACACTGTAAATAGGCACCATACCCACTACTAAACCTACAAAAATAGCTCGGAGAAACACAAAGGGCTTATGTTTCCTGTACTCTGCATAACATCTGGGAGAGGCATGCCAGTCTTGTTTCGTCTCAGTTGACACTCTGCACTGTGTAAGCTGAGACATAACACATAATACTGACATGGTTACATTATACAGATACATCACATACAACACGTTAAGACGAAACAGAAGAAAATGCAGTGATAGTCGATGCACAAAATATGGTTTATGTAGAACTCACCTGTCCTCATTCTTGAAGACAAACTTCCTCAGTTTGAGATCACGGAGGACCAGTCCGTTGTCGTGGCAATGTGCCACAGCCGAGGCTATCTGATAGAAGAGTCTGGCAGCTTCGTCCTCCCGCAACTTCTTGCAGGTTCGGACGAAAGAGTGCATGTCGCCATAGCTTCTCTCAAAGAACACATAGGCTCGAGTCTCCCCGAGCAAGATCTCCAGGATTTGGTTAATATGCTGGTGCTGGCCCAGGGCAAAGTAGGCCGCCAGTGACTCCTGGTATCGGCCAATGTCAAAAACCTGCAATCATAGATCAGGAAAACATTTAGATTTAGTCTATATTTTAACCAAGTACATTTTGTTTTAATCTAGGGTGACAATTGTCTCATTAGGTGGTTGTTTTTGAGTCAGGGTGTTTGTGTCAAGTTTTCCCCTTTCCCAATTTGGGGACAAACAGTTAAATCCAACTCAACGAGCTTCAAATGGTCCTTTAATTTGGCAAAATATGAGCCTTGTACCACATGCTTGTGACACAAAACTTGTGTTTTCTCTTTTGTCAGAGGGAGTAAGGTTGCACAGAGGCAGGGTGAAAGCATCAGGTTAGTGAATAGTATTGTACTGCAGCCAGGGTTTGCAGTGTCTCTTTTGTTTCCATAGTAACCCCCAATGTACTTTTCTGCACAACCGGTTCAGGTGAGAGAGCTCCTCTGCTTGCAGGCAATACAAATACACCCCACAGCTCTCAAGATCTTAAGCTGTGACCTAGACTTCCAGTCGGGAAGGAATAATCACTCCTGGAAGTGGCGATTGATTGGTGCTGGATTGAAACCGGCCCAAAGCAGATGAGGTCAAAAGGCAGTTCGCTCACAGGCTGTGCCAAAGGCCATTCATTTACTATTGCCATGACGAAACATTATCTCGAGTCAAAAGGTGCGGGTTATTGGATATGTCTTGCCTTATGAGTCCAACGGTGCATGCAACTATCGTCTCAATTTATCAAGCCACTTAAGCATGTTAAGGTGGAACGTACCGCTGTCCTTTATAATCAGTAATATACCAAAGTCAATATGGGCTATACATGTGGTGAGGCAAGGATATGAGGTTGTCTTCCACCATTAAAGGGAAAAGTGGTTTATTTCTTATGGTTGGAGGGGTGAATGCTGGAGCCAATGTCACAGCAGCTGGCTGAACTTGTAAAGTTCCCTAGCTGCTGTGTGCTTTTCTCTCAGCACAACAGTCCTCAAAAGATAACCCCCACTAATATGTGCGTGCACTGCAGTACGACTATGCTTATGCACCGAATAGAAAACAATGGCATGATTACAGCATTGCACTATGGAAGAAGGAAGCCTGGGGTGTGCGAGACTCGCTCAGAGAGGAGTGTGTGCGTGGTTACTCACTCCTTTGTCAACGTTACATCATGCAATCCTAACCACGCAGCTCGCCCCATTCACTTTTTCCATTGGGCTGCTTTGCCAGTTCTCTATTTACAATTCAAGCAATTATTGAACAGTTCAGTGGTGTGGACTTGCTGCAGTAGCCATCATAGATAATAAACAATTAAATATTGCTCTGTATTGTATGTTCATCACATTTGGGACAATTTGTACAGCTGACAAAAAAACCACAATTAGTCATATGGTAATAAATACAAAAAGGTGAGAAACCTGTGAGAACAAAAATGTTAATTTCACATCGCTAACCCCTGGTTGAAGTAAAAAAAAATAAAAAGTAGAGAAACTATTCTGGGATCCTAAGGTAGGCTACGTCTACCATATTGCCTACTAACCTTACATACGAGCTCTTCCCCACTGTGCAGGTGGGCGGCTCTGAAAACGTGGTCTCCCTCCAGTGGCTCCAACAAAAGGTAGTCCCCGATGCGGGAGATACAGTGCGAGGAGTCCGGGGTCTCCGGCGGGCTGGGGGACCCGAGGTTGGGACTGAAACTCTGGTGCGACTCTGTAGTCCTTAAACAAGACAATTCTTCGAAATCGTGCGATTTGTGCCGCGATCTCCCATAACGTGAAATGTTAATTGGATTTGACCTCTGTATGTTCATGAGGAAGAAGTGTGATAACTCCACAAAATCGGGGGCCTTCCTCCTCGTTCTTCGCGTCCTCGATTAGGCACCACTTTGCTGTAAACTCAATGCAATATCACAAATCGTCCGATACTTTAAGGAAATCTCAAAGTGAAGAAAAAAAAAACCCCAAAAAGATGAGGAATTGATTCAACTGCACCTTGCTGTTGCAGAATGTGGCAGACTATCAACAGGCAAAGCTGGCCCGTTGGTTTTCATACAACAAATAGGGGTCTTTAATTTTTTGTTGCAGAGTTCATTTGCTCCCTTTGTTTTCCATTCAAAAGAGAAGGACAGGCGAAAATGACTAAATTACTGCTCCGAGTCGACTACAAACCCTTTGCACAGACCTGCTGCAATTCAATAACGTTAGCAGTGCGAGCAGGCACGACAAGACTGTAACAAAGACGACCAAAAGTCAGCTTTAACAATGAATGAACGGTGCTAACGTCAAGTTAAACCGCAGCTTGTTTGCTAGCTTGCCGGTTAACGGTATGGCACGTTTCATAAAATGGAAACAATTTGTTAAATACAGTTCGCAGGCACAGAGAAATGCACAAGCAAAAACATATATAAAGCAAGTTATGCAAGCTAGCTAAATATAGCCGAAATTAGGATGGCTAGCAGGTGCAGAGCTAACTAGTTAGCTTCCTTTGCTAACGAGTATCAGGTCAGTGCACGGCCTTGTTCCCCAGGATCATGTCCATGCACGGCGATTGTCATGTACCACAGAAGGAGAAAAACCCCATCCGGGAGAGAGAAGAAGAAAAAAAAAAGGTGTAACGTTAGCTCTTTGTGTGCGGGAGTCGACGTCCTTCTCTGTCTCTTGGTCTAGTCCAATGGAAGAAAAGTGTCGTCTGTTTTGTATGTCTGCTGCTGTAAGCTGCTGTAAGGAAGGAAGGGACGGCCGGCCGAATTTCCCAGGCCTATCCCTTGTTTCAGCAGGACATCCTCTCTCCCGTGGTGCCGCTGTGCTTCTTACGTGGCTGGGAATCTAGTCCATTCAGTGCGGAGGGAGGTCAGCCGCGCTGCACACACTTCGCACACTGCGCCTGTACAGAGCGAGAAAGCTGCCTGCCTCACAGAGGGGGGATTCTGCTCATGCACGCGTGCACACTCACATACACATACATTGCCCTACCGACCCGCCCCCCTGACGTCAGTCCCACATCGGAACCCTATTGGCTTCCAATCTGAGTTATAATATGTATTGCAGTCATGTGAGAGCCATGTAGCGTGGTGCGGCTACACCCCCGGCAATCTAAATGCATCGCACGCTGGTAAATTGGATGGGGAGGGGGGGGAGGTGGAGGCAGTGAGAGTATAGCCACTGTACGTGCTGTGTTACAAATGTGTTTCCTCCTGAAATGTCATTCAAGGGAAAGCAAGGGGTGGGGGGGATCCCTTTCTCACAATAGCACACAGATATGCACCATCCAGTACAGTTTTGCAGTAGGCCACTGCTAAGCATTTGCATTCACAACGTTATGGTGTCATCTGAATGGAAAACGCTGTCAGACTTTATTTATTTAAACATGACAATGCAGCAAATAATGTTATAAAGCATGCTACTGATGTGACTCATGAGATCTGTTGCACTGCAAGTTTCCTCATCTGCCAGGATATGTAAGCACAAGGACAACAAACACGACAACAAAAGACATGCTTTATGATAGGATACAATTAATTAATTAAAAATACAAAATGCAACATACTGTAGGAGCATGAAACATGATGACAGTGTGACAGATGATAATCTTTGTCCTTGAGAAAAAAGGCAGATGCCTATTAGCTTTGTTAGGTTATTGGATTGTAGGCTATTCTAGATTTGCATGGAAAAAAATTGACTTTGACTACAGATTTTATTAAAAGCTTGCAGGACTATGTGCTTTTGAGACGCCTCTTGTAACAAACAAATTCCTGTCTTGCAGAACTGTGCCCCCGTAAAAAACACTACAAAGTGAAGGATGGAAGAGGTTCATTATTCATTGTTCTTCCTAGATTACCAGGGGGTGTGACAGCAGAATTGTGCAATTCCACATAGAAATCCGGGGCGGTGAAAGGAATGCTTGTAGCTGGACGTAAAACACTAGCAGAAGTGTTCAATTTAACCTTTATTTCCCTGCTTGCAGGCAGTAGCGGTGCACACACATATGCAAACAAACATGCACTATTCAAAATTTGTGTTTCTCGCTGCCTGCCTAAATAAACCCCCGCATCATGGAAATGCATTTTTCACACAGAGGCCTCTCATCTCAGAAACGGCGGTTCACAGTTTACGAATGTGGCTGCACCCACAAGCTTTCATATTCCAAGCTCATGTGTATGTATGTTTCTGTTCTATAATCTATGTGAGCCACCCACTTTATTCTTTGTAAAACACTGGAACATTCTTCACCATGCAACAGCTCTGCTTTTGTCTCCCCCATTCAGTTGAGAACAATATCAACATATTGTACAGTAATACACATGTATGTTACCATAGTACATTTCTGCTTTGTGACACTACAGCTCTGCATTTGCCCATCATTTTAACCCCAGAGAGGGATTCTGTTAAGCCTAAACCACAGCTGTGCATGAATCAGAATAATAATCCCCAAAGATTCATTTTGTCCCCATTCCCTGATACACTATGTGACTCATTGGCAGTGGAGAGCAGCACTCGAGAAAATCCATCGAGGCTCATCAGCTCTCCAGACACGCCAACATACCGAGGAGTAACAGCAGGCTGCCCCAGCACTGCCTTCCAGCGAGAGCTTCTGACTGTGTGTGTGTATGTGTGTGTGTGTGTGTATACCACTGAAGCAAGATGTGTCCTGGAAGACCACCGAGGTCAATAAGGACGGGTGAGCATCTCTGAATCCCCGGAGCGGTGTTACTCACCAACGTTCTAACAGGCTTTGTTGCCCTGTAGAAAATGATCTAAGGTCAGTTTCCGCTGTAATGTTGAAGTTACAGGAAGGCCTACAGTGTTAAATCCACCAGAGGAATGTGTTTCCCACAGAGGTTGCAATCAAATGAAATGTCTTAGAATGCATTATGAAACCCACTCAAATGAGAGCTATTTTCCTTGCATTGTACGTTCAGAAAATAGCCAATTTCACACTGTCACTTAGCAACGCAGCTAGCCAGCTTATGTTGACACCAGCGAGAATCAGTGCTGTCACATCCACACACACCCGGCGGGTAACTTCCACTGAGAAATTCGATCATACGCGAGAAGATAGATGCAGAGGCATAAGAGGAATGAGATCATTCAGTGAAAGTGAGAGGAGACGATGTGAGAGCTAGACAGGAGGACGGAGGACGGAAAAGCATGCAGCAGGAGAACGTGACGAGTGGTGAGAGTGAAAGAAGTAGAAGGAGGAAAGAGGGATGCCAGTGACAGGAAGTTCTGTTCCTCCACAACGTCGTCATTAGAAAACAGGGGAAATACTTTGTGTCAGCCAGTGAATGGCAGCTGGAGAGGGAGTAAAGGGCATCAAGTCAAACCAAGTAAGGCAAACATGCATCACAAGACAAACATGACAGTCATAATTAAAGCGCTGACATCAAGTTAATATCAGAGGTATTCTGAGTTTTGTTTTGACTGCACAGCCTGCTCCCATGGATTCTTTAGGTTTATTTTTATATTTACTGTTGAGAATTATACAAATTCCCATGATACTCATTCTTTTTAGGGCAACAGCTGCGATACCCTTCATTTCAAGTGAGTAAAAAAAACAAGTTACTTTTGGGATGTGCCACATTCTGCCCTCCGTGGCGCTTTGGGACCTTGTTTTTAACCAAGAGTGTGTGAGTGATCGAGCTGCGGATTTGAAGACAGAGAGGAAGCGAGGGAATAGAGGAAGGAGAAGAGGGAGCGGGGTGGATAACGTTTCACTGGTGCTATGACAATGTTCTCATTTCTTACCATTCTTGCCGTGGTACAGCAGCTCTACACGCAACAATTGCAATCATAAAAAGTAGCGCAATTACTCATTCAGCTCATTAAAATTACATGTTACGCAAAAGGAAGGCTGTCATTGGTTATGGTGAAATTGCAGTGTGTTATTTTCTATATCCCAAGAGGTTCAAAAGTGCTCATTCACATTACGATGGATGCATTCTCCATTGGCGTGTCCTCATCTCTTCAGGAGACAATGAGAGTACCTAAAGCTCTGTTGTGCACTACATAGCACATAGAGGATATGTCCAACTGAGAAATGTTAATAATGTATCCTCAAAGAAAGCTGAATGTCAATGGAAGCCAATATAATCTTAAAACACAGACGTACACACACAGGAAAAGACTAAACGTGTTCCATGCTGTACGATTTGGCTTTGACCCATTCACAGTACTTAATAACTTTACCGTTACGCATTTGATCTACTTAAGCAAGTACAGGAAATGCATGAGTGGAAATTAATTTTCATTGCTTGAAAAGTTGTCCAGTCAGCATCAGGGGTAAACCCAAGGGGCCAAATCAGCAGATCAAATAAACACTGGCACTTCCGTTGACCTTAAACCAACCTCCTGGCTTTGGACCAACAGTTCATGGGTTGCTACATTAGACAGAATCTAAATCAAAATATCCCGTGCTGATGAATGCAGGATGTAGTGCCTGAAGAGTTGTTCATTGGTGAGCCATTTTTCCGCTCTCCTCTCCGAGGCAACAGGAAGTGTGAGCCGCTGTGAGTGGCAGGTCACGCAGATGAGACCTCCTCTACTCGGGGAGGACGGATCTTGGCTCGAGGGGGAGAAAGGATTGGCGTCACTGGCTTGGATCTCTCCTTCATGGAGTCAGACAGCTGAGTGAGGACTTGTGGCAGCTCTGTCACTGGACAGGGTGACTCACTCGCTCATAAGTGGAGAGGTTAATAATAGTCATACATTAGAGTCTCAGAAGTGAAATCACACAGCTTTAGCAGCTTAAGCCTTGCAAATGGCTGTGCTGCAAAGCGAAAATGCATTTTATTGCTCTGTCTAGCTCTCATTTGTGTTGCAGTTTACAGGTTTAGATGACTATGATGTGAATGTGAATGTCTTTAGCTGACTTATTGATGTTTGATAGACATTACGACATTGCTGCAATATGCAGTACATTTATCCTAAAGTGACAGATGCATTAAGCCATCAAGTATGATGTGTCAAAAGTCCCAGAAAAAAAAAACTAAAAAAATCCCAAATCCCAAATATAACATCTCTGGTGTCTTGATTTGTGTTTTTCCTCTCTGCTCTGTCTGACAGCTGATATTGTCTTCCATGTGTAGAAAATATTTCCTGGCACTGCAGCACCTGCATAGAACTGCCAAAGGCGTCACAGGAAAAAGCGGACAGATTTATTAAAATTCCTGAACACTTGACATTTTGGAAACACAAAGCAAAGACATCAACATTAGACTGCATTCACTACTGATGACTAAGTCCAAACTCTCCAAGATTCGCAGGGGGGAGTTATACCACAGGAGCCCAGCAGTGCATTCAGTACTGCATACAATATTAAAAAACGTGTGTTGTAATGCCTCATAAAAACACAAAAGTCTTATGGTTGAAAAGTATCTTATCGGATTATCTGACTAAGCCTTTTCACTAATGTTCACATTGTGCTCTTGACATAGGTTTGGTACATTATTCAACCATGTAACACATCTGGAGAGACTACAAGTGGTGGCTCAGTGGTTATCACCGTATAGCCTCAGAGGGTGGTGGTTGTGTCAAGTTTGATTCTTCTCTGTGTTCTTATGTGCGTTTCCTGACACAGTCTAAAGACCAGCAGCTCAGGTGGATTGCCGAGTTTACAAAGATGTGAACTGAAAGTATTGCAACAGGCTAAAACACAAGGAAAGAATCACACAGTAAGAACAGATGTGCAGGCAGAGCCAAAAAGCCCAGAGGCTTATCATGAGGCTCCTCTTGAGCAAGGCTGGATTACCAACAGGGCAAAGCTGGAACCTGAAGGCTTGAGGTTCATGTGTGGCAAGTAGTTTGTGGTCATTCTTGAATTGCAATTTTGTTTGGCATTTCTGCATGCACCACTATAGCACAATATGAACTGAAATGATAAGGACAACACGTGCACTATTACATTGAGGCTCCATCTTGTAGAGGAGCTTGAGTTAAAAATCTAAATTTGAGGCCTTTTTCATTCCAGTTTGTATTTTGCCTACATGATGTATAGCCCTAAATAGATTTGTGCTTACAAAAATTACCAAACTAACACATACACAATGCACTGAATGGTAGAAACCAACTAGGGTCCTTACTGTAGGTCCCATAGCAGGTTCATCTGATGCTGGCCTTCAGTGGTCAAATGTAAAGAGCAAAATAACTACAGACAACAATCATCCACTCACTTGTGTAAAGCCAATAATCCAATACCCATGTACATCAAAAACAGCACTAGCAGCTGGCAATAAGGAATTTCTTAACACATTCTCTAAAATGCTATGGTGGAAAGTGAGCAAAAATTAGTGGGAATTAAACTCCACATATGGAAACTTAGAAATTATGAGTTGGGCATTCAAAGTTCTTGAAAATGCAAAGTAGAGATGAGGGTTGTTCCTGGTTTTGTAGTTGTGAAAGCATGATGAAATAGTGAACAACATGAAATGTGTTGATCTGGACACTGAGATTGGTAGAGAATGTGTTGTCCATGTGTCATAGACAAGATAGAATTCTAAGAAATCTCTTCAGATCTAATAAGACGTTTTTTTGTGTTGTTTTTGTTGTTATATTGTCATGAATTCTTGTTATTTTGCCCAAATATGGGATGAAAATTCTAACACTGGCATGTGTAGACTGGGGCATTGCAATGAAAGGTGTATATGGTTTGATTTCAAATAGAATGCAACTCAATACAATAACAAATCAAAAGTGACTTCACATAGGTGCTATATATTGAAAGGCTCACTTTAATCATACACGTAGTACGCATGTACTATATGTGTATATGACACAAACATAATGTTGTAAGCTGTATGTAAGGTCTTTGGTGACATTCTTGTATCATTGGCCAATGTAGAGACATCAATTGTTATTTACTATACAACCTTTTCAGATTGCTTGTAAAATGACATGAAGGATGATGTGGATGAAAGTAGCTCAAAAATGACATTTTGTGTGACTATACAGGCAGCTATTAGAATTAATGTGACAGCATTTTGGTCCAATTGAAGAGATATTCACATGGTGGAAGGTCACTTTAAACTGGTCGTTTTTCAGTGATTCAGAGCCTGTATGATAAGCTTCGAAATGACGAGCGCACACTGTCCTTGTCTGGCCTCTGCTACGAGAACGCACGCACACACGCACACACACACACACACACACACACACACACACACACACACACACTGCAATTCACGCAACATTCAAGCTGCTGCCATGGCAACCTGTCTCCATCCCCCAGGGGATATTGCACAGGACCGCAAACATAAACACAAACACTCACACTGAAACACACATAAGGGACCTCATGCTCTAATCTCCCGGGAAAGAACACTGTGCCAAAAGGTACATTTCATGCCGGCTTAGAAAGGAAAATGATGGCAAGGCGTCATGATTCACTTTCCTATTTCTGCAGCATACATCATGATGTAGTCACAGAACTCCATCACAGCATGATTATGGTCGGCTTACTGCCATTTCCGTCATTTAAATTGAATTAGTGCTTCGTTATCCTGTAGTCATTTATATTCAGCAGTGTTTCTCCCATGTTTTTTTTCTTGATGGAGTGAAACAGCCTCTGAAGCACCATACAAATGAAATCCATTGGAGCAAGGCAGCGGCTTCTCTTTTCAATTTGAGAGGAATAATAACCACTGTGTAATGATTTTCATGCTATTACTGCACCAAACAATCAAGACTCGGTGGAGTCCCACACGACACGTGAAGCAGCAGACACAGAAGTGGGGAACGCAGCAGTGAATTAGACGTTGATGAAGTGTTGGCAAAGTACTTTATCATTCATCACTTTAGCTCCACTTCCTGCTTGCAGTGCTACTGTGTCTCGTGTGACAAGCCTAGTCTCTTTGTTTGTACCTACCACACGCGCGCACACACACACACACACACACACACACACACACACACACGGTTGCTTTGAAATCCTACTTCTGTGCAATCACTCATTATACTGTGGGTGTCGCACAACTTCTTGCTGAAGACAGCGGTGATAACTGCTGCATGACAACCAGTTCAAACTAACAAGGCTGCCTCCCTTGTTTACTCACAACATCGTCTTTAAGAAATCAGCAGAGACCTCTTATTGTGCTGCCAAATCTGGACGGGGAAAGTCATCGTCGTCAAATGAGAATCTAGGCCACGCTAGATTAAGGGCAGCAGATATCAGATAAGAGCATGCATCATTTAGTCTCCAAAAAAAAAAAAATAGAATGGTTACATGATGACAGTCGCAAAGGGAATGCCTCCCTTTCAGTAGCATATTCAGAGATTGTTGTGTGGGCTGTTAGCCGCACTGCTTTGAATATGCCATGTATTCACATATTTGGGGATGTGCGGCTATTAGGATTTTAATTGACTGTCGTCTCAAAAAGCCTTTGCTTCAGGCGAAATAGCCTCAAGCCTAACAGAGTAAAAACACAGAGGGAGAAAGAGAAAAGGAGGAGTGAAGGACCTGCGATAACAGTAAGCAACATTAGCAGCATTAGCTGTGACAGTAATGATCTGTTTCTATTATATCTGGCTAACAGAGGCTGGCATGTCAAACAAACCATGCCTGTGGCAATCAGTGCTGGGCATGGGTCAAGTGTAGTTAACATACTATTATAGCTCGAATGACTGCTACCACAGCATGTGAGGAGGCCGGCACAGAGCTGGTTTTCCCTCTACTTCTTACCAAATTTTTGAAAATGATACACATAGAGATGGATAGTGAACAGGCTGCCATGTCTCAGTGTTCCAAAGGCTCTGGAAAGCCCTGTGATCAAGCCTCAGATAACCATGACCACAACCTTTCATATTGTCTGCCAGATAGGCCCCTGTAACTCATTTTAAGTCAGATTTTAGATAAGTGTCTAATGTGGTACATCATAAAGAGACAGGGGGGTGTAGGTGGGTGGAGCAGACTTTTGAGATATCATCTCAGTGATTATACCTTTGATGGTTTTGCCTCCTCAAAGCAGGACAGCCTCCTCAGCAACACACCTCTGCAAGTGGAGCACAGATCAGGAGATAAGGTGGAGGATGAGAACAGCTCAGTTGCTAATTTCTCAGTGTAGCACCTTGGGCTGGCCCGATCTGCTGACTCGGAAGGTGCTTTAATGCTGACCTCACAGGTGTTTGTGTGGGCAAATAAATGCAAAAAAGAAAGGTTCTCCAACTGGCATTCACACCAGATCCTTTTGTTTTAAAGACCATCATGTAATGTTCCTATCATGGCTCATCGGTATGTTGTGTTAACAATAAACACAGCTGTCATGCTCCAAACACAGTCAGGAAAGGTGATGTGTCCAGGATGCAAAAAAAAACCCTCCAATCCTGTGTTGTTTACCCACAGATTCGCATTTCCCATTCCATTTGATTTCATTTTCTTTCTCAAATCTAATTACTCTTCCTTTCTTTGCTTTCACACGCATATGCTCACAAACACACACACACACACAGATGCAAATAACACAAGCATGATGTAATTATTGCAGCCTTGGAAAATTCTACCCATTTCCTGCTGAGAGATGACCTGCAAATGAGAACCACTGTTGTATCATAATTAGGAACAATCACTGAAAACGCAGGATGCGTATCTTTTCTTTCTGTTGTAATATAAGGAAGCACATTTTACGAGAAAAAAACACACAGGGAATTGTGCAGTTTGGACAACTATTTTCCCAAGTGGATACGGTTGTAAAGGTCCAATGTGTGTACTTTAGGAAAGAAGAGAAAGATGTTTGCTTCACAGTGCTCTCCATCAGACTAACAGATGTTGTCACATTCCACCCTGACCAATGACATCACCATTGACTGTGCTGATGATCCTCTGTTTTCTCTAAATAACTGTAATCCAGCAGGGATAATTCACATTTGGAAATTGTCAATTGCTGCTAAAGGAAATGTGGTGTTAAAGAATTATTAAGCAGACTTAGACCATTTTGCTTTCGCATAACCACAGAATTATTTACAAAGGCAAAGAATGCTAATAACTATTGTGATGACAACAGTGGCTTCAGCAACTACACTGCTGCTGCAACAGGAGACGATTAAAATGATCCTGATGGTAAGAGAATATTAATAAGAGCAATAAGATTTGAATCTGCTTTAAAAGTCGCAATAGCCTGCAGACAAATACAAGCACCTTTATCATCTAATATCACTTTCTGGAATGTGTCTTACTATGATGCACTTCTGTATCATATGTGGCACAGCTAAAGCGCATTTTGTCTGCTTGTCAATGATGTTGCTGTGTAAGTTACTTTGGGGATTTGGTTTGGAGATGGTGTATTATTGCTCTGAAATACGCCCAGAGTGTAGTGGGCTGCTACATTATATGAAATCCAACAGATGGCTTTCTACAACCTGTGCAATATGTTGAAGGTGACCTCTCTGACTTCAGATGTAATAACTGCCAAAGAAATGAGGGAGCGAACCGAAAAGCAATCCCTTCAGACAGTGATAACATCACACTTTGGAGGCGCAGAAAACAAAAGGGATTGGAATAGAAGAAAATATGAAATATTAAACAATGGCTCGCAAATGCCGGTGTAAAAGGTTCTTTATTTTTAGCTGATCAGAGTATGGTATACTGCACATGGTGTAGTCATTATTGTGCTCTGACACTCAATAATCCTGTCAAGCTATTTTTCATACACAATTTTGCCAGGCTGATGACATATTGAGGATATTGACACAAATATAGTAGCCCATAACGTAACATCCAAAACAGAATAATCTTTTAATCTGCAAAAAATCTCTCAAATGAAAGGATATTTTGCTTCAATGAAGCACTTAGTTCTTTATGGATGACAAAGATGAAGCACTGCTATCATGTGGAACACCAACAGATTTTATATGAAAGACAAATCTATAAGTTGTGCTAAGTTGCATATTGACTGCAGCCTTTCTGAAACCTTTCTGCGGAGGAAGACTAGCTCCGCTCCATTGTGGAAAAACTAGCAGCCCCACTCCAAACCGGCCCCCATCTCTGTCTCTGTGTTACAGTGAATCTGACTCAGGCTTCCAGAGGAATGAGTGGCTGCTGCCTGCTCACTGCTCTTCTCTCACATGGCCCGCTGCCAGAGCTCTAATTTAAGCTCCAGACCTTCTGCTGGGGGGGGTGTTTAGGAAGCCTAGCCCAGGCAGAAGTGCAGTGGATGGGGGAGAGTGCTGGGCCTTGCTCCCTCGAGTGGAATTGATGGCTGTTAAGCTCATCAATGGGGATGAGTCATCTGAGGCAGCCAGCCGCTTCATTCCTCCTGGTCTGCCTGCTTGAAGTGGAGGAGAGTCAAAATGCTCAGTTACTACCTGCTCTCTCTGGTGGATCATGCCTTTTAGAAAGCACATAATAAGATGAAACGTGCACTACACTTGAGAGTGAATTAGTGCTTGTGTGTGCCTTTAAATTGCAACACATTTGAGTAGCTATTTTTCTGATAATTTATTGAGTGTTTGCATAGTCACTGGAGCCAAGAGCCTGTATCTGTATTCATGTGCATAGTCATGCAGGCCATGTTTGTGTTTCAAAACCTTTTAAGCAACAATTTCCATATCCGTCTATTTCTCAAAGGTCAGGAGCTTTTAAGTGGTAGGCTGATGGCAGTTTGCTGAACATGCATCTGATTCCATTTAGGCTAGTTTCAGTTTCAAAACCTCCCACCTTCCTGTCTCATAATCACTCCTACAGATTTTCAAATCAGTCTGGGCCCTGAAGTTCAGACTGAGATGACTTCTGATCAACAACTGGCTAAAACATTATCCCTGTGGTTTTGGAAGGATGTTTGGTGTCCAGTCCACACAATCTTCTATGGTTGCTTAAAATGACCGAGAATGGCCACAATGTGAACTCTGCAACACTGTTTTGGTCCAAAATTGCCATTCCTTCAGCAGAATCCAACAGCGTTCTCATCTCCACAAGTTGCAATATATCTGGGTGGTGACCCAGATCTATAAATGCTATCTTTAAATTCTGTGGCAAGCATGTTACCATGACCGCTAGCCGGCTGCCAAGTGTTGTGTGATACATAAATCGAAATGGATAGTGGTGAAGAAGCAAAAGCACAATGTTCAATGCCTTATAACATTAATTTTCAAGTAGGCATCCTGCTTATCAAGCCACTGCAACCACAAACACATCTCAGTGCTGCTTACATGTCATTATGCCCTCTGCATATTCCCTGAACTTTGTGTGTGTGTGTGTGTGTGTGTGTGTGTGTGTGTGTGTGTGTGTGTGTGTGTGTGTGTGTGTGTGTATGTGTGTATGTGTGTGTGTTTGCACAATCTTGTTGGTGCAACAGGAATGTTAAAAGCCCTCATTATCTCTATGGAAAATGATTGCTGACCAGGGTTGTGTTGACATGTCAACCTTATTATGTGCTATCAGAATGCATTGACGCTCTAAGACTAAACTGTGCTGGTAAGGAAGTTAAAGTACTGTAGGATGCAGGCAAGCATGCTTCAAACGTTAAAGGTAAGTGTTAGAAAGATCTGTAAGACAGTAATAAAAGAGAAAAGAAAATCCCCCTCTATGTTGCTATTTGTAGCATCCCTGACTGCCTACACCCTCAATCTGTAAGACTAGCTGCCCACCAGACACGTGTTTGGGCTGAAGTCTACGCTTAAAGGGACAGTTCCGATTTTTTTTTAAAGTGGGGTTAATGAGGTACCTATCTGTAGTCAGTGTTTTGACCACAGTAGATGGTGGTCGGCACGTCCCAAGTTTGGAGAAGCAGGCAGGAGTACCGACACTGAAGCTAAGCAATGTGCTGCTGTGGGCTGGGGCAGCAGCAAAACTTACTTTAAAAAATCTCTAACAGTTTAAATGTTTTCACCGCTTTACCTTGCTGTCAGACAGCCCTTTTTGACGGGGAACTGAAGCCATTGTCTACACTTATGCTCCCTTCAAAGCCACCAGATGCCTTTCACAAAGAGTTTTACCTTGCAGAACATGGGGGTTTCTGGTATTCCGTTGCCACAATCGGTTAATTAGTTTGTGCTATTGTGTGATTTTGGTGTTTGAAAAAGGTACAAAAGTAAACCGAAAAAGGCAGTGGTGCACCAGCATCTCCTGTGTTCTGCTAGGTAAAATTACTGTTTTTTTCCAAGGATTCTGGTGGCTTTGAAGAGAGTAATATAACAGCTTCAGTTCCCCGATGTAAAGGGCTGTCTGAAGGAAAGCAAAAGCAGATTTTCTTTCTATCCCTTTAAGAGTACAGATTAACTTCTCTTCTCTCCATATAATTATTGAACAATGTCTCCTAGCACAGAATACAGTATGTACAGTATGTTTCCACTGCTCTTGTTTAAAGGGTTTTCTGTCATGGTTGATCTTTAAAGGCACACACGCCTGGGAACACATATACACTTATCATATATTTTTCATGTGCCAGTTCAATTCCCAAGCACACTTTTTACATTAATGGAAACACTGCAAATCAGATGAGGCTGACATCTTTAAATATGTACGCTAGACTATAGGTCGAACTGGTCCACACTTACTCATGCAGACACGCAAATGAACACACAGGAAGCCCTGTAGTGACTCAATGTCACAATGATTTAGGTTCAGAACGACAAAGGAGCGCTCATGACTCAGAGTTTCCATTGTGGCTCCCACTCTCCCAGGGCAACTTTGCGTGTGTGTGCAGGTGTGTGTTTATATGTCTGTTTGTGGTATGTGTGTGTGTAGTATGTCTGTTGCTGTTCATAAAACCACTGTGCTTGCTCTGGGGCTTTACCCAACCAAAGTGGATCATAGCACAATCTCTATCACTTTCTTCCAGTCTAGCTATTGTGGTGCATGCTCTATTTGTACACCATGTATGTAAAAAGACTGCTAGCGGCTGCCGTGAGCATAGGTCAGGATAAAGCATCAGAGAGCATATGGTAGCACATAGCAGCACAGAGCCAGGGGTTTAAAAGAGAAATCTTTATTCCCACTCTTACAGAGCTTCGGCTTTCATGCTTAGACCCATCATGTGACACTATCTGAACATTAAATGAATTCTCAATTGTGCCTGCACAACAAGCAACTTCAAAGTGCAGCAGTGCTTTCGCTGAGAGTCCTTGGCTCAGACATCAAATGTGGTATCACTGTAACTTTGCCACAGATGAAAAGGACAGGATTTTCCTTACTGCGTAATACCTGGAGAAAGTATCCCACAACCAAGCCTTTGATGCGCCTCAGAGTAACAAATGAGGACCCGTATTATGGTGTGCCACTCAGCCAGGCAATTCCAGGGTTTTTTAAGTAGGGTGGCACTGTGCGGGGGGGATGTACCGATAATCAGTCAGGGGTGAGGGGATAATACAGCATAGACAATATGCTTAGAAATATAGGAAATATTGGATAGGATATTACAACATAATGTAATTCTGCAAAAATAAAACATCACTTTCATTATTAGTTTCACTTGTTTTCATTTTAATCAAATTGAATTAACTGAATACAACACACATTTTCTATAGGCTCAGTCTGCCACTTTAAAATAACAAAATTGTGGATCGTCATCATGAAAACATAAATTGGTCATGTGACAAATGCTGGGAACATTGGCAGAACAGGCAGCCAAGTAACAGCACTCTGATCCAATGGAAATGGCAATTATCAAATTGACAGCACTCCAGCCCAATGGATTGGGTGGGGACACCAGGGGGGAGGCAATCATATTTCAGGGGCTGGACGGTGCCCCACTTCTAGGCCCGACCCTGGTCACTCAAACAGAGAACAGGCATGTGTACCAATCACATTTTGAATGGTACACGTCTTTTCAAGTCAGACGCACACTTGACATTAAAATGCATCTTTACTGTCTGTCTTAGTACTGTCTAGAAATATATATAGTGCTTACTGTATATTGAGTGCTGAATGTTGCTGAACTGTTAAATTAAATTGTCAGATAGTTTTCCCTGCACCTCAGTCAAAACAAAGCTAGGAAAGAATAAAAAAAATATATATAGCCTATATATTAAGTTCTGTACGTGACTCTTCTGTAAGTCTGCAGCCAGACTTCGGTTTGTGTCACGTGGTTTCCTGCTGGCCAGGTCACGCGGGATTGGCCGCTCCTTACTGGAAGACAGGAAACACTGGTCTGTGGTGTCTCACATGCCTCACATGTCTCTCCGAGAGATGCTTGTGGGCTCATTTATAATGCATTAATGGAACGGGCCACAGGAAAGTCTGTCTCCTGATGGGGGAGTACCAGAACACTTCCATTCATTACAGCTGGATACAGCCTGACAGCAGATAGGTCTATGATGTAGCTGCTTGGCTCAAGCTATCAATAATTTTGTAGGCCATTAGTTAAACTTACAAATGCAGCTACAGAGGAAATGAAAAGGTTCGGTCACCCATACATTCATTCTGACTTTCTGTCTGGAACTTTTCAGCAATTTTTGGTCACACCCAGTCATTTAAATAAAAAAAGTTCTGATGCAAAGTTTTGCAGTTTTTGCCTCAGCCTGGAGCACTGCAGCCAGCTGTCTTTCCAATGTTATGTCTCTTGTTGTGGCTGTGATCAGAACATGATGCAAGGCAAGGCGCTGAGTGAGAAACATGTGGCTGGTGGCTCGGCTTTGCCTGTGGAGAGGGACCTCACCTTGATTGTTACTGATGAGGGCTGACTTCACTTCGGGCACTCAAGACACCAAGCTGCACTCCGGCCCAAAAGAAGCACATGATTCTCTTGAACCGATAAGGCAGCGAGGATGTCCCATGATTTCAGAGAAAAATGCACAAATACTCCATGTGCAACCATCGGCAATAAGTTACTAACACGATGACAGGAACCAATGCTTCATGCTAATCTTCATATTGTACACTATGTTAGCCTGACAGTGCTAAGCTGAAGTGCTCGCTTTATCAGACACCCTAATTATCACCTTCTTTCTTATTATTCATCTGTCCCAGTACATTATTGGAAGTCAACCACTTCATTTTAAGGATGGCTTTAACGCTTGGCTGGGAATTGATTCTTTTCTTGGAAGCCATGCCGGATTCATTCCTCCAACTCAGACAGGCAGAGGCAAGATATGAACTGCTGCTCAGTACTGGAGGAGAGAGGTTAAACTGTGTCTTTACGTGCGTGCATGAGCTCAAAGGGGCGTACAAATTACGCATGTGACGAGGGCGTGAGAGTGGGTGTGGAGTGCGGTTAGCGGGTGTGAAATTAACATGTTGGATGTCTTTTTTTGTTTGTGTTTTTCCCCATCAATTCACACTCTCTTTTTTTCACAAGGGCAATTATCGTCGTAAACACAGCGCTTCCTGCCATCAGCCCATAATGCCATTCTGCAGGGATCATCCTCTGGGTCGTACCGAGATAAAAAGTGGTGAAGAAATACAACGTACAATGCAACATTTTTCTTTTTTAGGATCAACAATTTTTTTTTTTTTTAACAGCAAACAAAACCCAATTTGCAACATGAACACGTCCCCGACCCCCGAACACCCCCATTCGTCATCAATACTTCATCAACACAAAGAAAAAAACAAGCTAACATTTGATACAATACCATGAAATAATAACAAAATAAACAGCTGTAAACCAAATAAGCATATGTATGTCACATTGTATACGTTGTATATATCCTCAGTTTATGGCTTCTCAGGTATTCCATTTTCTAGTATAGACATTCAATCTGACAAACCGTTTAAATGACTTTTTTTTGTATTTTTTCAAATGCTGCCACCCTACCCATCTCACAAGCCCTCTGGCAGCAACATTTATATATTTTCACTTTCTCCAGTAATACTTTGAAAACCCAGCCACGAGAGGAACATTTCCATCGCGCATGACTTATTAGAAATATAATTCATGAGTTAAAGTTAATGCATTACCCCTGAGGATTCATGCTTGACAACAGGAAATTATCTCGGGAGCATGATGTGTGCTGTCATGATGACATGAGGAGTACTCATTGACACGAACACGAGGAGTCAGGCATACAGTACGTGTATTTACATGTGCATGCACACTCGCACCTACACATTCATGCACATGTGCTGCTCATAAAAGCACACAAACAGTAGGTAGAGCCCGGGGCATCTGTGTATGTGTGTGTGTGTGTGTGTGTGGGGGACTCAGCAGACCTAGTTTAATAAATGGATGTGGGTTTTCCGGAGACTGACTCACTGAGAGAACAACTCCGGGTTGGAGACATTAGACCTTTTACAGAGCAGATAGCAGAGGTTAAATAAGTCACAGATGTACTTAAATGTCATCACTAGCATGATAAAAATAAGAACCTGCTCCGGTTTGACCTCTCCATTCCTATGTTTTTTTTATAATCCACTGCTTCACTTGATTGTGGGCAAGGGGGGTGAGGGGGGGGGGTTGCAAAATTGTGACTTTATAAAATTGTACAAATTCATTGTTTCAAAGTCAGCTTTGAGGCTCAGCAATAACCATGACTGGGGGGAGGAGACACCTCAATGAAAACCTAATTTGTTGTGAATGTGAAACTTATTAAATTCTAACTTTTGATCTGCTTTGCATATTTTGTGCTAATTACAGCACGGGAGGAAATGCTTCCTTTGCATATTTGAGAGCATTAGAATAAGAGAGCAAGGGAGTGAAACAGGGAGACAAAGAGGGTGGAAAAAAAGGGGGGAAGATTACATGCTGTTGGCCTCTATAATGAGATTGTCGTTGAATATTCCAACCAACCTTAATACCTCTCTGCAGTGTTTGAAGATTGTGTTTCCATTTGGGCCAGCCTGGATGGACTGATTAATCACTTTTTAATCAGGATGCCTCAGTGAATAAGTCACCCCTCGAACGTCTTTTGAAGCACTGAGGCGACACAGTTTTAAATTTATTTGCTCTGAGTTTTCTCTGCTTCCAATATTCATCACAGGGACAGAAAACTAAATGTTTGATTCCTTTACACTGTTGCAGTGGTAATATACTGCATTGCAGTAAAGGATGGCCAATAGCCAACAAGTGACAGTATTGCACAAACTTCTCATCCTTTCAAAGATAAATAGCCACCACACATTTAATATATAACATCACTCACTGAGTCCCTTCCTCTTTGTTTCTGTCTAAATGTTTCTTTGCCAATACAAACCAGTTAAACACAAAGGTTTACAGATAGCTACCTCTGATATGATACCAATGACTTGTTAACAGGTGGTTTGTGTGCATCACTCCAGGATGTTTTGCGTATATTTTACATATATTTACATCATTTGACATTCAAAAATGATCCACTGGCACAGCCAGCATGATGGCAAAGTCACTGGTGTAAGTCACACATTGTTGCAGACAGTACAGCATGTGGTGCATGAAATTGTATTAAATTTGATAATGTTATTTGCTTATGTGCTAACTGCAGTGTAATGGATGAAAGGGTGAGCGGTAGCCTACATGACAATATGTGTCTCAGTGAGTGGGCTTTTATGTGCGGCATAAGTGCACATATTTGTTTTGATTTTATTATTTCTAATTTATACTGTTTATTGATCCCCAGTGGGGAAATTACCATTTACACCCTGTTCGTTAGTAATCACTACACACCTGAAATACACACACATGCTCAGGACCTAATTATGAACAATCAGAGTGAGTGGGCTGTGAGTGGCCAGTGCTGGACCAACGTCCTGAGCGGTTGGGGGCACCTGGCAAAGCTACAAATCCACACTCCGTACTTTGGTCCATACAAGGACTTGAATCAGCAACCCTCTGGTTCCCAAATCTACGGGCTGAGCTACTGCCCCCCCGTTTACTACTTGAATTTCTACAAAACTCCCATATAACTAGTAGGCCTATATTACCTTTAATATTTAAAGTTGTTATTTAATATTTGTTATATGAACAATGGATCACATGACTACTTGTATGTGAATTATGTGCAGACAGATATAGCTAGCAAGTAGCTTGTGGACACAGTGGAGCATTTAGCTGATAAGAGACAAACATTTTCCTCATCAGTTAGTGGAGACCAAAACGGAGCTAAATGGGGAGTGAATATTGGACTTACATTTGCCAGATTACAAAAAAAAACACGAAAAATAACTCTAAATGAATGCTAGTGTTGCTCCGTATTCTGTCTGATAATATGTTGAGTTTGGAGTGAATAATCTGATTTTAATGGCAAAATATTTCATACACAAATGTCGATTTCTTAAAGCATCCCCTGTCTTTAATGCCTTTCTAAATGATATAGTTCTCTATAAACAATCCCTGAAATGCACAACAAAAAAAAGCCCTATTTTTCATAAATACTTATGCAAACTCATTCCTTGGTGTCTACTGCTAAGTCCCTTGGTCTCTTTTCCCTTTATTTATTTTTGTTTGTTTAGATTTTTCTTTTTTTAAATGCATCAATGTTGTACTCCATGTTCAATTCATGTTGTAGAATTGACTGAATATGTTTGCAATGTGCCTTGTAATGTTTGATATGAATCTTTATTAATAATAAAAAAGAATACGTTAGCCATATCATCATAAAAGGTAACAAATGCAAGTGTTTCTTCTTTCCCCAAAAAGCCATAAAGCAACTTCCTTTCTGGTTTGCAGATGTAGATATTTCAATATTTATGAAACAATTCACCCCATTGTCCTTCATTGTAAAAAACTAGCAGCTTGTATAACTACATTGAAAGTAGCTCCTCCAAAACTGTTGTTCCGGTGCTCCAAAACATTTACGGGATCATCCGTGGGTTATTACCATGACACTATTTACCATGACACTATTGTGTTGCCTGGCTGAACATCCTCTCCTCGTTGCTAAGAGAGCTGTTCACCTCACCTCACACTCCACATCGCAGCACTCCCTTTTCCCCTCCTTCAATCTCTTATTCTGCCTGCCTGTCTCTGGTCTCGGATTATTCATTCAAGAGCTAAAAGTCAAAGTTTATCTGTGTCGTTCTCAGTGGGTCTCTATGGGCTCTGTCAATCTAGCCCCACCTCCTCCTCTCTATTACTGTCCCCTTTTATCATCTCCCAGCCTGAGTTGAGGAAGGGAAAAAGTCATGATACTTGTGGTGTTTGGTGGAAAAGTGGGGAACAGAGTGGCACAGAACAGTCAGTCAGCCTATCAGTGTGCATGAGTCATGCGGCTGCGAAAGTCAGAGAGGATGAACGACAGAGAGAGAAAGGCAATAGAGTCAGGGAGGGAGTACAACAATGAAAAAGAGCATAATCATAATAATTCAACAACCTGGTTATCTCAAGGAAACGACAAGGAGGGACAACATCTCCAATGGCTTACAGATGACCATCTCTGCCTATGATTTATGAAAGAGTTACAAAATTGAAGTTAGAATCCTCAGTATCAACCTCTAGCCATCAGCGTGCTCTCCTTCATCACTGCCATCTTATCAGCTTTGTCTTGAGCTGTGAGTGTGTTTTGCATACGACCAGCAGGTTTTGCATGTGGGCCACATTATTGTCACCTTGCTGAATTGCATTATAGAAAGTGAGCGAAGGAGACTCCAGAGAGCGAAAAAGGAGACAGGGAGCCAATCTTCTTCAGGCAGAGGTGAATTCAGTCTGTACTCACTAAAGGACACGTTTCTGTCCTGCCCTCCTGTGAATTAGCCTTCAGACTTCAGCGAGCTCGTGTCTTACAGCACAGTTCAGCGTGTGCAGAAGGCTGTGCCCTTTTGCTTAAATTGTACCACAGCACAGATTAATCATAGCTCAATTTGATTCTCTGCTAATAAAGCCTCAGGGCAGAACTGCACTATTTCTTGAACTAATTAAAAGCAGGACTTGCTGTTCTAGTCAAATTTTAAAAGATTGTAATGTTCTATGAATCCTTGCTGAGAAAAACTACAACGTGAATGTGTTTTTTTTTTCTCTCCAAGCCTCTGAAGAAATGTGGGATGTTGTCCTAGTTTTGGCAAAAATCGAGTCAGCATATCAATGTGTGGAGGCACGCATAGACTTTTATTAGGACAACTTCTCATTTTAGACCGTTCGGTAGGTGTCACATTTGCAAAGTCATTTCTCCAATGCCTTGTGTGCTTAGAGTGAATAATTACAACTCATATCTAATACATCGCTAGTTATCTGGCCATGCAGATTTTGTTTGTCCAGGATTTGAGTTAAAAGTCCCTGAAATTGTTGCCTTTATCCCAATTCAATGAAGGTGTCCAAAGCATTAAAAATTATATTTAAAAATGTTAGCAGCATCACACATTTCCAGAAAGAGTGTCCCTGTTTGGAGTGTCCTTGGGAACACATATCTGGGATTACATTTTCTAAACTCAAGGTTCACTCTTGGATGAGAATCCTGCCCCGACTCAACTGTGACTACCCCAAAGTGTAATCCCATTGAAACTCCCTTACGTGGCTGCGACACAAACCTTTCAAACCTTCTCTGCTCTTTTCAGAGGTGACAAAATCCTCCTGGCAGGGCAGGTATAAAGCCTCAGGAGCTCCTGGTAAAACTATGCATTGTTGTTTTTGTCATTATTATTGCTGTTTTCCCCTGATTTCCAGCCTTTATGCTGGGCTAAGTTAGCTGGCTGCTGATAGTAGCAGTAACACTATCAAGTACTGTATGTATAGATACCAGATCCCAAAATGGCACCTATTCAGTTCAACAGAGTTGAGCCTGGCACATACACCAAAAAAGGTTTTAAGCTTCTGGGGTTTACTTCCGAGTTCCCACTCGGTGCATCATAAACTTTACATTGTCTTTATTTTGAGTTCTTTTTACATTTCAGTACATTTCACTAAAGTCATATTTCCCATGGTTCTTGTACTGGAAATGTTTTTGAACGTATAATACTAGAATTCTTTTGGAATTGTTGGTATAATGATGGCGATGGATAAATTGGCTAACCTTTTGCTGATTATGAATTGTATGGACACTGGACGTAACGTGTTACAGTAACATAGCTATTTTTTCAGGTAAAATGTAGTGTAACACGCTGCTACTGATCCTACTTCAATTCGGCGCGACGTTACTTTTCCCAGGGACAGATTTGACAGCGACGCTGCCTTCAACAAGCTCCACGCGTTACGTGACGGAGGCTAGTAGGAGAGCAATATTTAGCAATATTTATATTAATTATACAAAATATTATGAATAATCTGTGATTTATTCAAGTGGATTTAAGAGGAGATTTTATTGATCCAGTGGTGAAATTCACAAGCTAACTTCCGCTGTCATTTTGGTGAAAGTAACTCAAAAGTAATGCAGTAGTATACTACTACATTAGTAGTAATGCAAAAGTACAATTCAGAGACATTAATATTGTAATATAACTTATTACTCTCAATGACAGTAACTAGTAATCTACAATGTATTAGATTTCGGAAGTAACTTGCCCAACAGTGCCTGGCAGCAGTTTTTGGGTTGCAATACTGTGAGTGGCCCCTGGAAAGAATTTTCTGCGAGGCTGAGCACAGTTCCTAGGGGCCTGGTTCATATTTACCATACTATTTTTACCAGGATGGCAAAGGCATAACCCGCCCTTCTCTGCCTCTGATTGGCTTACACTGTTATTCTGACCTTAGCCCTAACCAATCTCACTTCTTATGCCTAAACCCAACCAATTTAACCAACCCAACAAAGAAAGGCAACAGGTACTAACCAATTAGAGGCCAAGAAGGGCATGACTTTGCTATCCTGGGAAAAGAAATAATCGGCTTACCATACAGTCACAAGAATGTTATCAATCTTTAAATAGAATAGAAAGGAGTGGCTGAGATGTTGAAGCAGATGATTAGAAACCTGCAAATTGTTATGATCATGTATACAGGGATATGAATAGAATAAGACATTAAACTTGGACAAATAAAACGGAAACTATCCGCATGGGTGAATATGGCTGGGGGTAAGAGAGAAAATGTGCCTTTTGGTGATTTGGGTGAGCAGGCTGCAGAATAACCTGCCCCAGATTTCCATTAGCTGGATTCCAAAACCCATTTGCTTAGCAGTGGGTAACGCCTGAATCTGTGTGAAAACGTCTGCGTTAACGTAACTTAAAATGTGAGCCTAAAAGGGCAGCATTGCATGTCTACTCTCAGTATGTTATGTGAATGGTGCTTGGGTGGCACTCTTCCTATGTGCCGCTGAACTGTAACAAACATAATCAATAGGATCAGTCGTCGTGATCCGAGCGTGAAGCATTGAGTGGCAGAGAGCAGAGAGCCTGCCAGCTCTGGAGATGCTCTGAAAGAAATGGCAGCAACAGCAGTGGCGTACAGAAACACATCCATCCGCACGGCTGAAAAGCAGCTTCAAACAGACTGTAAAATCCATCTTGGCTCCACAGTTTGAAGAGAAGGCAAAGAGGGACGGAGGAACAGAGTTGGAATTCTAGACAAAGAGAAAGGCAGAGAGCTAGACAGGAAAGGAGAGCAGAAGGGATGAGAGAAAACAGCAAGAGAGACACTCACCGGTCTCAGCTGCAGTTATTGATGTTCCATTGACTTTGGAACATCTGTGAGCCCATTTGGTCTTGTTAATTATACAGCACTAATTTAACTCACATGCTCAGTGGAAACGACAAGGGAAGAGATGCTTTGTGAACTGTGGAGCTCTGTGTCCTGACTTCTACTGCTGATGATGCTCTCAGCTACTGCACGTCTCCATGGTAGTTTGCAGCATTTTGCGTGGCTGACGGCTCCAACGCCTGCAAACATATACATCTACCAACTGAGAGAGAAATCATTATAATCTAATAATATGTTGTTTGTCACAAATAGCCTCTTCAGCCAAGACATTTTTTGTTATTTAAACCCCAAAATGAACTATTGGCTCTATAAGCTCTGGTATTACCTCCACACTGGCACTGCAATATGTGAATTTGTATTAAACATGACTTATTACATTAAAGAACATCTAATATTACCAAAATATAATTTTAATGGAATACCAAAACTACTTTTACATATTTTAATCATTACCCTACCACAGTAACAAGGAATATCTTAACAAGATGCATACAAGTCTCACGCTCAGAGACAGACCCATCACCCAAATTTCAACTATGCAAAGAGCCCCGAAACTGTGTGTCAAATTTAATGATGAAATCTGAACCCAAACGAAACCGCATCCATAGAGAAAATACGTGTTGGGCATTCTGATTGGTTATATAAGAAGAGCATACAGGGAGAGCAATTGCACACACACTCGTACAGACCCCAGAGGCCTGTGTTTGCCTTTCCTGTAATCTGAGCTTCCGTTCTCTGAAGAATGATGTAACTGAATGCCAGCCCTAAACCAAGTAGGAGAGCCAGCCAGACTGACAGACACACACACACACACACACACACACACGCACACTCAAATGTGTGCATCCCTTATATCTCTTTATATCATTCACTTTTTACTAATTGCAAAAGATTCGTTAGAGAGAGAAAACTCATTTCATGTTGCAAACTGTGCAGCAAACATGATCTTTTATTGCATCACGTTGCCCTGCAGATACTTTTACAAGGTCACCAAGATGTGGCAGTGGACCAAGGCACACATAACTCCTGTTACACTAAATCTTTGACTGGTTTGTGGACCGTAAATACAAGTCTTTTGGAGCCACAAACACTCTGTCTCGGGCTGTGAACTGGTCAGGAGGGCATCTAGTCACAGATCAGAATGAATGTCGGAGAATGATCTGCCATGAGTTCTTTTTCTCTTCTACCCCCTCTCCTCACTTCCTGTGCTATTGTCTGCACTGAGTATTCCCTGCTAACCAGAAATGAGTCACCGCGCTGGGCTCTCCTCTAACAGGAGGCAATTGCAGAGAGGCCAGTACCTCCCTAACCCTCTTCCTGCCTTCTGCTTCAGCATCACCAGCAGGAAGCTAAGGCTGCCTCAAAGAGGCGAACGTTAATTGAATAAAATGCTCCTCCGGACACTCTTCTCCACATCTGTCTTCAAAATGGCTTTTCCATCTTCTAAAACCGACAGCCACCTCGGATATCAATAATACATGACTTAAAAGGAACGTTTAAAGGGAAGTGAAATACCAGTAAGCAGTCCTCTGCAATGCTCCCAAAACTCTTGCACTACCAAAGTGAAACATATGGCCCATGGCTTATACTTTAACTCTTTAGTATGTTGCAACATAAGCATGTTGTGCAAAAGAAAGGGGCTCATTCTTTCAACTGGTGGTGAAATAGGTCAGGGGTTTCTTTACTTTGTAACATTGCACTTGATGCTAAGGGGGTTGCCACATACGTTTTAAGCATGTGTGTCTGTGTGGGTCTCTGCTTGTTTTCCTCTCCATGTGACCCATTTGCTGATCGACCACAGTGTTCCCCGCGCCGCCGGGGTTTCCATGCCAACGCAGTCAGTGGCAAGACAAAAGATGAGGACTCACTCGGGCTTGATCAAAGAGACCGCTGCTTCAGTCTGTTGCTCTTGCTATCGAGTATGTTCTGAAAGTGATAGCGGTGCTACTGTATACATAAAGATTTTAACCCTTGTGTTGTCTTGAAAATCAACCCTTTTTTTTTTATGCTTTTTATCAATGTTTTTTTTTTTTAATTTTTTCTATCGTTTTTGTCCTTTTTTTCAAAATTGTTGACGTTTTTTTTCAATGTTTGTCACTTTTTTTGACGTTTTCAACACTGCATAACATTAACTTATTACCTTTAGTTTTACAGTTATTTTTGGAATTGATGGTCAATTACAACTAATGTTTGAGTTAGAAAAGCAGAAATTAGGAATTATTTAGACTAAAATGAATAGAATGTATGTTGATGGATAATCACAGACTGGAATATGTCAGCTTTTACTCAATACTATTTCAAAACCACTGCAATTTGTTTTTCAAATCCTATACAATTGAATAAGACGCCCCAAAATTAATGAAAATAGAGATTTGTACTTGCAAAAGAACGTGTGGGATCAATCATGTTATATTGGGTAATTAAAAAGAACATTGATATAGGAAAACGGGTCAATTTGACCCGAGGACAACATGAGGGTTAAAAGAGAAAATATTGAACAGCAGTGGTTCACGACCTTTTTTCAGCAGCTGTAGTAGGCTTAAGTAACTCTTCATCAACATCATGCGTCATGTTCCCAATATGTTATTAATGGGTTATGAACTAGGTGTTATTTAACACAAATTAATATTGCCAAAGTGGATAACTCTACTGTGTTTATAGATACAATTTCATTTTCCATGTTAGGGTCACTTTGATCAAGCATTTAACTAACTCTATTAGTACTCCAACACTACTCAACTGTTTACTCATTTAGCTATAGTACAACTGTTAACTCCTATTAATACCTATTTCAATGTTTATCCAAAACAATAAAGGGTGAGTTCACCCCAAAATAAAAAAAATATTACCAAAAATGAAGAGCTCCTAAACTCTGTTTACAATCACAATAAAGATCTATTCCATTATATTTCAACTGTTTATTGATGACTTTATACCAACCATTCATCCATTAGCCTACTTTTTCTCAACCGTTCAGCTACTCTGCTTGCTTGCTAACTTTTGCAGTCAAATTGCATTTTCCATAGTCTTCAGCTTTTATATACAGTGCATCTATGTAAATATGTGGGTGTATTTTAGTTCATCAAATCACAATTGATAGCTTTATAGTTGAGTTAATCAAGTTTATTTAGCTTTCCATGTAACGTATCCCTTTGGCAACTGTTACAAGTGGTTGGGATTCTTGTACCTTATTAATGTGTAACTAAAATAGCTCTAGTGTAGATGTTCCCACCCTCACCTATGGTCATGAAGGCTGGGTCATGACTGAAAGAGCGAGATCCAGGGTACAAGCGGCTGAAATGGGTTTCCTCAGGAGGGGGGGCTGATGTCTCCCTTAGAGATAGGGCGAGAAGCTCAGTCATCCGAGAGGAGCTCGGAGTAGAGCCGCTGCTCCTTCACGTCGAAAGGAGCCAGTTGAGGTGGTTCGGGCATCTGGTGAGGATGCCTCCTGGACGCCTCCCTAGGGAGGTGGTCCAGGCACGTCCAGCTGGGAGGAGGCCTTGGGAAGACCCAGGATTAGGTGGAGGGATTATATCTCCAACCTGGGCTGGGAACGCCTCAGGATCCCCCAGTCGGAGCTGGTTAATGTGGCTCGGGAAAGGGAAGTTTGGGGTCCCCTGCTGGAGCTGCTGCCCCCGTGACCCGATGCCGGATAAGCGGACGAAGATGGATGGATGGATGGTAGATGTGGAGGTGCATAAAGTGATTAATAAGAAGTAGAATAGGAAAACATGCACACACAGAAATATGCTGAATGAAGATATTTACATCTGCGTGGAGTGGACAATAAATATAATGCACCAAGTCCAGAACTCATGCAGAATACAAAATGCTGTCTTAACAAGACCAGGATGTTGAGATTAACTGCTAATCAAATGCCAAACCCATCATCCACAAACTGTGATTACATGCTAATTTCTCAGTGTGTAATCAATCCTCTCTGTCATTCATAGAGGGAAGGGAAGGAATTTTACTGATGCACTTTTTATTTACCCACCTGATTGTAATACAGATTCATACTGATGTCAGTTACAAAATGAATGTGTTTCCTCTGACATTGTTTGTTACGGGAAATGAATAGTCTTTGCTACTTTGTTGACACAGCAATATCATTCTTCATAAATGAAAGCACTTTCCCAAGTTCCTGCATGTCGAGCCGAGCAAACAATCTCAATCACCGCGATGATAAGTAAGGCTGAAGTAATGCATTCACACAACGGAGGGAGAAGAACAGTTGCAAAGCAGAACTGTATTGAACCGCTTTCTGAATGAATGAGTAAAAAAATGCCACAGCAGCTGCGTTTAGTGATACTGCAGGAGAACTTTCCACTCCATTCATCAGCAGTGAAAGAAGAAGGGAGTGAGTGAGTGAAGGGGAAAGGAGACAAAGATAAAATGAGAATGAGAAAGAGATACAGATTTGATGAATAGGAAGGGCAAGTAAAGGGGAATTAGTAAGAAAAAGAGAAAACATGAGAGAGTGCTGCAAAAACAGAAAAAGGGAGGGGGGGGCTGCAGGAAGAGAACAAAAGAGGGAAAACATGATGTTTGGAAAGACAGTTGGGAGAGTAAGTCGAGTTCATACTTTGAAAGAGATGCAGAGCCTGACTAATTTGCCAGCGCTGAGACCTCAACCAACCAAAGCCAATTTGTGCAGCTCAAGGTGACCCTTGGGAGAGCAAATCAATGTGTGTGTGTGTGTGTTTGTGTGTGTGGGTGCGTGCGTGCGTGTGAGAGAGGGAGAAAGAGAGAGAGAAATAACCCCGAGAAAGATCGCTTTTTTTGATAAATCCTCATCAGTGCCGCTGTGAACAAACAAGTGATGCTTTCACCTATCAAAAACCCACACATGGGCAACCTGTCACACACACACACACACACACACACACACTTGCACCCTCATCACGGGGGAAGATTAATGATCTTGCTGTTGTCTCTTCTAGATAACAGCCTCATCATGAGCCAAGCATCCCGCCTTGCTGATCAATCATCTTAATGTAAAGAGATAGACTCTGACTGCTTTAACCACAGCCGCATTCATCTGACGATCGCTCATTATGGCTTCTGCGAACTCCTCCTGTGAACGCTATGAGGTTACACAGTATATCCATAACACAGCTGAAGGCCTTTATTGACCTTTAAATGATTGTTAGCGAATGTTCCTTGTGTAATGAAAGCATGAAGTCGCTGTTACTTATTATGATGCTTTATGTGTGTCTTTCTCTATTGTCATGTTATATTGCTTTGTCTTTCTTTTATATCCTTTTTTTGCCCTTTCTTGCCTTTGTTACCTGTTGTAAAAATCTGTATGTCAGTTTATTGGGAACTCACTTCTTTATCAAAAGTTGGAAAGCCGGACAATCAAAATGAATCTTTTGACAATGCTAATTTGTTCCCACCAGATACAACATATTTATAATAATACAAAAAGATGCAGATGTGCAGCCACCAGTCTCTGATATGTTTCATTAAGTCCTCACTGCGGCAAAACGCTGCATTCTCCTTTCTTGTCAGGTGTATCTGACAAGAAAATAATGAGACCACTTCAATCGCATCTGCGCACATGCTTGCATCCATGTTGCATTATGGCATTCATATTGTTTGAAAGGGCTGATAAAAGTGTGAGTTTGGGGGCGTCTGGTGTGGAATGAGGAACGCTCTCCTGCGTAACGGATTAATGGAGTCAACAATTCCCTGTGGCGTTTCTCTGATTATGCACATACTGACTTGCCCCACTCTGCAGGAAGATAAACAAAAACAGCTCAAAGCAAGGCAAGATGTGTACCCATAGGACACATGTATATCTACAGTGGCTTGCATAAGTTTACACACCCATGCTAAAGTTGATTTAAAAGAGGAATAAAAAAAAACGTCTTTTGGAAATTGATCTTAATGCCTTAATTAAAAAGAATTAGGAAAATCCAACCTTTTAAGGACACCAATTTTCTTTGTGAATGAATAATGTATTGTCAATAAATAAATGTTCTTCCTTAAAATACAGCGGGCATGAGTTTACACACACCTTTGTTAAATTCCCATAGAAGCAGGCAGATTTTTATTATTAAAGGCCAGTTATTTTATGGATCAGGATACTATGCATCCTGATAAAGTTCCCTTGGCTTTTGGAATTAAAAAGCCCCCTCCACATCATCACATACCCTTCACCACAGAGATAGGCATGGGGAACTTTCCATAAGATCATCTCTCAATGCAAATCAAACCAGCTATTAAGGTAACTGAAATAACACCATGCCAATTTATGGTGATGTATATACACATGCATATGGATATACACACATTAAATGTGTGTTGTAAGTGTATGTCTATACTATATATACTGGGAAGAACACACACACACTTCCGTTTTTTATTCAGGGTGAATCACCAACCTGTCAGTCTTCCCCGGGGTCTCCATCCGGATGACTCATCCCTCATCAAACAGTGGCCCTGTAGGAAAATCAACACACTCCCATTCACACATCCACTCACTCTGCCAGTAATATAAACATTATTAAACATTGATACAAATGCACACATGCACACACCGACACAAAGGGCTTGCCCTTTTCTGTATGCTTGTCACGGATTTCTTAACATATGTAATGCACTGTTAGGGAGGGAAGCCCCTTGCAGATAAATGGGAATGTATTTGTGTGTGTGTGTGTGTGTGTGTGTGTGCATTAAGAGGACGATCACATGCTCTATGTGATGAGTCATACACAGGCTGGTTTGCCAGGGAGCGGCTGGCTGGCTGGATGGAAGCAGTTAGGCAGGAAACTCATCAGCTATGCACCGCTGAGCTCAAGACTCCAGTGAGATTCACACAAGACTCTCTGAATTTCTTGTTAACTGATGTTTGATTTGCAGTTGGCTGCAAAATAGCTGCCTCTACATGTTACATGGTGTTCTATTATGGACGCTGCCCCACACTTTGCAATCAGTGACTTTAACAGCCAGTTTCACACCTCATTAGTTCATTTAATGCATCGGAAGATGGATACCGATGGTTTTGGAGAGAGACAGGCGCAGAATAGCAAAATTCGGCATGCATGCCAGCTCTCAAGCCCTTTTTCATTAGGTCAATGTCATGGATTTTTTAATTCCACAGTCCTATTATTTTATGTCTAATATGAACAGTTGCAAAGTTGCCTCAAGGATGAAAAGATCTAAATCCCCAAGTGAGTTACTGTATTGAAATATAATGATTAACATTAAGCTTTGAACACAAACAACAGAATAGCTAAAGTTAGAAATAAAAAAAACAGAGCAAAGTCAGAATGGTCAAGGTGAACGTGACGGGTGCTTGCTAAAAATACACACACGAAGGAGCCAGGTGGTGCCGAAGCTTGACAATTAAAGGTGTTATGCTGAGATACTCGCATGATTAAATTCTTGCTGAATTGATTTAAGAGAAGAGAATATGTATCTTGATGAATAAAATAAGAACATTTCTAAGAAAAAATGGGTCAGATTTGGCAATGAATCTGTTTTTCTTGTACAAAAGAAGCCAAAGCTCTAAAAATGTCTTGAAATGGCAGATAGTGAACCAAATAACATGTTTATCCTTCAGTATGAACCATGAAGCAAAGCCAGGGAGGCAAACCAGCAGCAGGATTTATTGGGGATGTGGTCTTAAAGACTGAAACTACCCACAGAGGTCTCATTTACAAAAACACTGTATACTAAAGTTAATTTCACAATGAAATATCAATCCTCTGCTCAATTTTATACAATGTTACACCTGAACCATTGCATGTGGATTCTTCAGAAAACATGCATTGAAATATCTATAAGCGAGAAGGAATAACTGAGGGAAGACGCTGCAATAAAGGGATTGTAATGATTAAAGGGTTTCTCTCTGACAGAATCCACATCAAATGGCTTGAGCATGTTTTTATTCTCTGACCCGCCATATAGATCCATATGTGGAATGTTGAATGTAGTTAAGCCATGTGTAGTTAATGCCTGTTTAGAGCAAGAGGACAGCAAAGAAAAAACGGGGAAGCGTGTGTGTGTGTGTGTGTGTGTGTGTGTGTGTGTGTGTGTGTGTGTGTGTCAGGCAGGCGCAAGAAGAGGTGCCAGAAGAGAGGCTTTGATGAAACAGCTGTAGGCAATGGCAGGAGAACGATGAGACACTGGGTCACTCATCACTTTGTTCTACCTTGCACCTCAGGGTGTGTGTGTGTGTGTGTGTGTGTGTGTGTGTGTGTGTGTGTGTGTCTTACAGCAGCCGGCGTAAGCTGCATGAGCTCCCTATCTTCAACTCAAATAGAAATCACCCCGGTGTACCTGAAACATTTTTTGGCAATCACTTGCATCTTGTCTCTGTCACAACCCCTCCACAGATTTTCTCCCCCTATTATACATTTTGGCATTCTCCCTCACATCAGTCATCTCCTTTCCCGGTCCGGTGCTGAGGATGCTGTTCTGGCATTCTACAAGGCCCCGGATTTTGACATCTGGTGGCCTAGATAAGCCGGAAACACACTGAGCACATCAGCCGATCTATGAGACTAAAGGGCGATTAAAGCATATAATCTATCTGACATATAATGAGGGGAAAACAGCCCACATCACAAAGGCGGACAGACACAAAGATAACCACTCAGAAATGAGGACTACATGGTGTGGTGCACATCTGTCATGTTATGAAAAAGGCATGAGGGTAAAACCTCTGAATCCTAGAAGTCCATGTGCTGCCTATGCTGTCTAATAGATTTATGCAGTTCTGTTCATCTTTGCATATATTCACAGTATATTTGGAGTATATGTGTGCATATGTTAATGTATGCGTGTGTGTGTGTGTGTGTGTGTGTGTGTGTGTGTGTGTGTGTGTGTGTGTGTGCGTGCATGTGGATTGTTTCGTTCCCGCCCCTTTTTTGTTCCAGATGCAAAAAAAGTGTGTATGAGTCATAGCCTCGTGGTGTAGAATATCAGAGATCTCAGTGTCTCTGATGAAGAGCAAATGTGGCAAGACAGACAGACAAGAACCCCACAACAATGCTGCCCGGTTTCCATGACAACACTCTGCAAGGATCGCTGGGAACATAACGTTTTTCTGTAATGAGGCAAACTGGATCATTTTATCCACCTACCTGTGTAACTAGTAGTCTTTCTCCTGTCCTCGTGCCTTTTATCACTTGTGCACACAGAGGAGAAGGCAGCGGTGGGGAGAAAGCAGGAGGGAGGGAGGGAGGGAGGGAGGGAGGGAGGAGACGAGGTTATGACTGCAGCTTGTGTATTTACTTTGTGCAAAGCTGAGAGGGTAAATTGCTTCTCTGTGCTCTGATGTGAGACTTGCTAGCTAAATGTGAGAAAGATTGCCCTCTCTAACTTTCTGATTTGCACTGCAGTGGCAAAGTCAGGGTGACCCTCACATTACTTCTCCTACTGCTTTACAAATAGACGCATGTACACACGATGGCACTGCATCCAACTAATGTAGTGTGATCAAAACTGACATCTGACTTCAAGGGTCTCTAACTGTAATGATCTTTTCGTTTGACGTAATATGCAGAAGGATGCTAGACAGTGTACCTAAGTGTGTACAGGATAGGCATGAAGGCAAATCTGACAGGATGCTTCAAATAGCTGTAGCAGTGCATCATAGTTCTCATCTCAGTGCTAATCTATGAAGCCCTGGTATCTGTGGGGTTATCTTTAGGGACAGGCTGTACTGTACTGTACTGTAGGCACACACACTATACAGATGGCTTCTCAAGGGAGGTCAAGCACCTTCTCTTATCGTGTTTCTCTCACAAAAAAAAAAAAAACCTTTGTCACTGGATTATTCTCTATCATGGCTGTGCATTGAGCTAAAGGCTATCATCTGTGATAAAAAAAACAAAATGATGATCGTCCTGCCACCAAAATTCTAAGCACAGAATTACAACCTGTAATCAATCACTCACTGAAGATGATTGACAGGTCATTAAACACCCAGACTAACCCTGGGCAACAAATGAATCTCAGTTAATTCATTTTCTTGTGCTGTTGAAGGTATTTACATCACAGATGTGTTATGCAGATTATCAATGCAAAGACCTTACCTTTCTGTGAATTTTGCTTAAATTGTGGTTAAAAAACAGTTATTGGGCCTTTAAAGTACAAATATGATCTATCAGTGGAAACTAACCCTCAATTAAAAGCTTGCAAAACATTCTTGGATTAACCTGAGTCATTTCCTGGTCAATTTGCATCTTTTAGACCATCAAAGGTGTATTAAAGGAGCACTCTACTGATTTTACACATGAAGATTAGTTTACTCGTAAAGAAGAGAAATACTGAGTACTATGAGTACTACTCAGTCTGAGAACACAAGAGCTATTGAGTTGCATTAGGAGAACTGTAGGATCTATCACGCTGTTGCTAAATGACTTTCACACTGTGGTGAAATAAATGGAAAACAGTGGCTTCCTGTAAAGGGGAATATTGATCTTAACACATATGGCCTGCTTTAGAAATTTGTCAGCAGCAGAGTGAAGAATTTGCAAATAGCTAAAAGGCTAATACATGTGCAACCACTGGTATGGTCTGTGTGGAACGCTGCTGCCCCTGTAGTCCAGCTCCAAGGCCTAATGCTGGGAGATGATCTCACCATCATGCCCACGATGAATGCTGGATCATTCAATTATAGAGCAACACAATGAATCATTCTTCTCTTCTCTGACAATCTCCTCCCCACTCCACTCATCTGACACCGCCAAACTACAGATGATGGCCCTGTTATCTTCATAATCTGGATCAACACTGACAGTTGTCTGGACGGAAGGCCATTTCGATGGCAGCAGATCAAATGAGAGCTCATTATGGAAAAAGTGACACATTAGTGTCTGTAGCGAGCCTTACAGTCAGGATATACTCCTGCTGAGATGCCTTTGCCCCTGCAAAATTCCTCTCCAGCCTGGATGGAATGAAATTAGTGAACTGGAGCTGCAGTCCCGTGACTTCACTCAGCTAACAGAAAGAGACACTCTGCTAACATGTGTGTGTGTGTGTGTGTGTGTGTGTGTTCAAGAGAGAGAGGCATTATTTCTATCTCGTCCTCTCACTCCGTGTCTATCTCCCTCACACACTCACATAGATGTCCTGTTCCACTGTAAATGTGTCAGTCATGGGTCTCATCGCTGGAGCAGCCTGTCAGCTCATCCCTCCTCCCCCCATGCAATTTTCCTCTCTCCTCTCCATTTTTGGACATTTTCAAAAGGATGTTGAAGGAGAGTGGGGTTCATAACAAAAAGAAAATGGTGCCTCTTAAAGCAAAGCTGTGTTTCTTGGGACTATCCGGATTTCACTAAGAGTCAGAAGGTAATAGGCCAGCATTCAACATCTTACAAGGATTTGAAACTGTACAGTAAACACCTCCGTCATTTTCTCACCCAGTACGAGACAGTATTTTATTTAATGAAAAGCCCTTTTCTGAAGCAAGCAATGGTGGTTATATAAATCCTACAAAGCAATGTAATGTGTGTATAAAACAACAGTATATGAAGAATGAAGATATGGTGAGAAAAATTAAAAAAAAAAAAAAACATTTCAGCCATCTTAGTGTATATCTACATTACAGTCAAGTCAGTTGGCCATATGATTGGGCTTCATTCCACATACTATAGGTATTTTCCTGTCTGTGGTCTCTTTCACTTCTGGGAAACTACCCAAAGAAAATGGACAAATGAAGTACCGCGAACACAAACCTTTGGGAGGCAACCCCAAAGTTAATTTGACAGTGTATATTTGACGAGCTGTTGCATATTTGAAAAACAATCTGTTGAGCCGTTGTGTCAATAAGCTGAAACCGAGCAGCAGGGTGCAGCGTTTCTCGCGAAGTATTTGTGGCTTATTTTACTGGGAGAGTCTTTCTTTAAGCGTCAATCTGAAACAGCACTACGGTAATCCATGTCAAAACTCCTGTCCTCGCAAGAGATTGACTCAGTTCAAGGCCAGATATGTTAGCAGTGTTCAGCATGCCAGGAGGCCCATGTATGTGTAATGTGTGTAATAAAAAATGAATGAGGAGAATCCTATATGGTTGCAAAAGGCATGCTATCTGCACAGAATGGCCACCCCATATAACCAGTTTACTAATACGTAAAACAAATGTTAAAAAACTAACTTGTCTTCAAAGGGTGCTATGCAAAACCTTCAGAACATTAATGTTGTTGCAAACAACTATTTTCTATGTAACAATATAGTGGCACAATGGCGTCCTGAGCAGAGAATGAAGTCACACTCCCTTCATTTGTGTTGTAATCCCAATTTATTCACCGATTACCAACCCATGGTGGTAGGACGCTGTTGCCGCGGAAGCGTAATGCTAGATTCTCTATAACTACAGACATTGCATGCTGCGCCAATGGTATAACATGGTACACACTTTCTGTCGGCTAAATGGGCATGGCCTCGTTTGAAAGTGTAGTAAGTGTCCTGTGGATGGATGTACAGTTATAGTTGCATAATTTATTTATGTTCTGATTTGTGGCTCATCAAGTATAAATAAAGGTTGAATGAATGAATTAATGAATGAATGAATGATTGGGTTGTCAAAAATAGGTCCCACTTTGGTGACTATGAGACAGAAGAATTGGTTAAAATTTGTGTTTATTTTTACTTCTCCCATTGGAATCAATACACTATACTAATACAATATACTGTACTAATACTAATACACCTCCTTAAGAGACATGTCAGTGGTGAAACCCACTTGACACAGATACAGAAAATTACTTGAGTTGGGACGTCTTGGTCTAAAACGTCTATGGTAACGCTCAGTCAGCTTTGTTGTCGCTGTTAGCACTTGTAGCACCGTTAGTTGGGCTAGCCGCGGTCATTTTGGCTCCTCCATGTTTGCTTGTGACATCAGAGATGAGGACCATGTGCAGGAAAAACCTGATCCAGACTGAATGTCACATATTAGACCTTTAAGGAAAATGACTGTTCATGAACTCACTATGGGCCCTGCAAAGAGCAAATGTCTAATAGGGCTCTTTTACACAGATCCAATGGAAAGGAAGCAACCTGTTATGTGGCAAGATCCAAAGTTTGTGAGGATGATTTTCCAGTAGAAACCTTTTCTCAACATCTGCATGAACATGACTGATGCTCATACTCAAGAGACTCGGGATCAGGGCTTTAATTGGGCAAGACTTTGTTTTCCTCCATTAACCCGCGGATATGAAAGGATGATTGAACTGGCGTTCTTTCAGCCAGCCAAGGCCCCCCTGTTATTAGCCAAGTGCTGGACCTCTGCCATGTTACACAACTCAGAGAATAGGTGAACCCAGAGGAACAAGGTTGACCTGGCTGCGGTCAGTGCAGCAGTCCCCTCACAGCGAGAGTCAACCGACTGTGACTCCATGGGAAGAAGTTGAGGATGAGTCTCTTTTATTTACTGTCACTGAACCATCGGATTCAAGATGGGCAAGGTCTTCAATGATGACAACTTCAGCTCAGAGAACTACGACAATTATTTTCCTTTCTGAATGTTACATGCTCGGGTAGACTGTTGACCCCTTGTGGGTGGGAGCGTGTGCGTGCGTGCATGCGTGCGTACATGCGTGCGTGCGTAGGCAGTTGCAAGACACACAAACCCGCCTATGCTGATCCCAGCATGTGTTTCCTGTATAGGAATGCTTGGAGTAGTGCAGTATGCTAACAGTGTGTGTGTGTGTGTGTGTGTGTGTGTGTGTGTGTGTGTGTGTGTGTGTGTGTGTGTGTGTGTGTGTGTGTGTGTGTGTGTGTGTGTGTGTGTGTGTGTGTGTGTGTGTGTGTAGAGGGAGAGACAGAAAGAGGGAGAGAGTGAAGGCATATCCAAGCGGATCAAACCTAAACCACAGGATATTTCTGACCTTGAGGGCGAGTGGGTAAAGAAGGGAGGGGAGAGGAAAGAGAGGAGGGAAGAAAAAAAGAGAGGAAAGCTGAAAGGAAGGAACAAAGAGATGGAAGGAGAGACAGAGAGAAGCGGAGTCTTTGGAGGGCAGCTGGAAAGCCTCCAGAATCCTCTGCTCAAACCAACCATAAAATTCCAACTAAAGCCACAAAAACCAGTACGAGGACTGATGAGGGTGCCTTCTGCCCACAATGTGTGTGTGTGTGTGTGTGTGTGTGTGTGTGTGTGTGCGCCATATGTGATTAAAGGGTCCAAACAGAGGAGGCCAGGAGGCAGACGAGTGATGCAATCCAAGGAAGCGAAGGAGAGGACACGAGGGCGGCAGGAAGGAAGGGAGGGAAGAGAGGAAGGAGGAATTGTTGCTTCTGGGGATCTAGCTCTCCAGGAATGTGCTGACGGTCATGCCCCACACAGTCTGGGTGAGTATTACATTCTGGGAAGCTCTGAAGAGGTGAGACCACCTGTTTTAGTGTGCAAACGGTTAACAAAAAAAAAATCACACATTACAACGGGATAGACTTTGTGAGTAATTGTTGTTTGTTTTCAAAGGCCCAACAATCATTTTCCCTGTGCAAACTGGTCGCTCTCACTGCAGGCTGGAGGCTCGAATCCACTCACGCAGCAGCAGTAAAGTTCTATTTTGGTGCGAGCTACACAATGTTCACGAGCACCCACACAGACTCGGTGGGTAAGGTAAGGATTGGTAAGCCTGGACAAATAGTCTATTTATGAGCATCACAAGAGTAGGCTGTTGTCCTTGAGCTGGGTTTGTCTGCCGTCTGAAGTGCTAAGTGCTATATACAGTTACAGTAGTTAGAACATGCACAAGGACGAGTGAAGGTGGAGAGTGGGTAAGGGAGGGGGGTTGAGTGTGAGAGAGCACTGGGAATAGAGAGGTGAGTCAGAGGCCATTTGGAAAGTAATTTCATCTCTGAATGGCGTATATCTTTTCATCAATGAAAGGAAAGTATTTTTCCCAACCAGAAGAAAAACTCTCTCTTCGGTGAAATGGAGCCTATTTAAAGGGGAGCGGAGAGATACCATTGTTGGGTTATTTTTGCCCTATATTTATTTCTTGTAGGTGAAGTTGTGTGTTGCAGTGAAGTGAACTTTAGTAAGAGTCTACAACCATGCTAGCTGATCTGTGAGGCTGTACAAATTTAAGCATGCTAACATGCCCACAAAGACAATGCTTGCATACTAGGTCATGAAAAAAAGTATGGAGAAATCAAAATTGTAACCTGATGGTGGCACTAGAAGAAAAGTCAGGGCATCACCAAAGTCATTAGGATTCATCCTCTGGGCAACATGGATATATCAGACAGACAAACAATGAGGGATGGCATTGTTTTCTTTTTTAGAATTTGTTTTTGTCTGCTTATGATTATTATCATGCTTATCAGATTTGGTCATGCGTGAGGCTATGTCCTTCTGCAATTACTGTATTTTCTCATCAGACAAGACGACTAGGAGTCTTCAGCAATTTTTGTGAATTATTGGTTTCTTGTTTCATGTCCTGAGGTTACATTGAGGTTTTAGGGGGTTCCAGTGATATGCTGGACTGGATGAATGTTATGTGGCATCCAGCCAGAGAAAAAAGGGAATAGAAAATGGGGAAAGAAGTTATGTTGAAGTGTTAGGAGAGACTACCAGAATCGGGTCTGGACTGCTGTGTCTGTCCTGGTAAAGCATGCTTGGCCTTGACAGAACTGCACAAATATGTGCAATAGTTGACTCCTGACCAATTTCTACCTTACATAAACATGGGTCCATTTACTAAATGGACATGGGAGTGTCATGTCCATTTACTAAAACAAGAAAAACTCTCCAAACCTGCATATAATCAAGTACATCCTAGTGTCAAAGAAGGGAACATGGCATTGATTAAAAACCATTGATGTCTGTTGAAAGTCTAAGAGCATAATAAAAACAGATTCATGAAAGATGTTTTCTATAAACCAAGTTCACTGACTGGAGGGGAAGAGAAAGACACCACAGAATACTGAATTGGACTGGGTTTTGATTGGTCTGGCATCAGCTGTGTGGTTCTATGGGCAAGCACAAAGAGAATGCTGTGGTTATTCTTGGACCACCACTGTCTGCACTACCATGTACTGTAATGTTCTAGTGTTTACCATCACTGGTTCAGTTCATCGGCTGGGATTACGAGTCAGCCCAGTTAAGAAGCTGTAGAGAGGTCCTGCAAGGACACTGACTGATTGATACCCTCACTGCATCCAAATTAAAGTGTGTGTACAACTCCAGCACACATACCGAGCCTGGACACAACCATCACCACCAAACTCCTGAATTTGACTGTGTTTTCTTTACAGTGTGTGCACTCTGTAGCCTCTAATTAAAATCGGCCTTGGCTTTGAGTTTTACTTTTTCTCTCACACAGTGCACATTTTGTCACGTTGTTTGTGCGCTGTGGAACGTCAGCGAGGATATTTTCGGTTGTGTGGAGGAGTCTACCCATAGCAGAGCAAACACGACCCAATGTCGGCAGAATGTTTTGTTTGCTGAGCCCATCACCTTTCAGCGAGCATTTGCACCTCATCTTCTTCCCTGACAACATGATGATGTATCTGTGGGAATTTCATTTGTTACTGGGCAGCCTGGCAATGCAGCTGGCTATCAAGCGTGCCATGTACTGGCAATATCTGAACCCCTTGACATACACTTTCTCTCCTCACAGCTGAAATGAGCACTTCCGAATAAGATGAAATGCCCCTGAGTCATTTCAAAAGTCAGCCAGTCTCACTGCTGAAAGTAGATTAATATGGCATGTTTCCGAAATGACTGTTTGACCTTTTGTTATTTCAGTAATGCAGCATATGTTCATCCCCTTGATTACACGTCAACCATGATATGTAGAAACCTCAATTCTATTTCTCTGCCATATCTTTATTTGACAAAGCATCCTGTGACAATTTCACAAACCACATATTGACCATTGGCATTACCTAACCCTGCTGAACTTCAACTATATGTCACATTACAGTATGCGGCACAGGAAAAAATGAAAATGTGACCCAGTCTATCCTAATTTCAATGACTGTCTAATAGTCTAATACTCATATGAAGCTATTATTTTATCATTTTAGTCAACAATGAACAGACAACTTTCTCAGACAAAAGAAGTAAAATGAAAAATTGATTTTGCACAACTGGACCCAAAGTGAAAAATGCTTTCCTTCCTTTACTCTCAGTCATGTCAAAAGTTGTACTAATGGCAATATACTGAGAATTAATTTGTACAAATTGTCTCATTAATTTGCACATAGTAATTCAGCATTCCATTCAACTCTAGGCTAATTTGCATGGTAATACTTTAAGCCATATTAATATCTATTCAAATACGCTTGATTCCCATGAGCTTACAGTTACAGATCATTATGTCTGCAGATGTTGCATGTCCTTAAAATAATAATGATAAACCATGAAGGACCAGTTGTATGAAAAGTTCTGTGTGTATATGTGTACGTGTGTACGTGTGTGTGTGTGTGTGTGTGTGGCAGAGGAGTCATGTTAATAAAAGCCAGGCGAACACAGTGTTCCAGGTCAAAGCTGAAGTCTGCACAGCTTCGGTCCAGAGAGCAGCATGAGTCACCGGAACAGAGCGGATTGCTAGCTTGCAGAATTCATTAAGACAAATGTAAGGTATATGGATTTCCTCTGGAAGAAAAGAAGAAGAAAAAAAAAACCTTGGCAGCTGCAGAACAGCACCCCAGTGAATCCTCAAGTAGCTTTCCATACACCTTTGGAATGACAGCATGCCTTTTGCAACTCTGTAGATGATTTATGCTGGTCTAAATGTAAATGAATTATCTTAAATCCTTCAGCATGTTGACCTATTTTGTATTGTTTTGGAACCATTCTCATATAACTATAAGGGACTATAGCTTTAAACCAAGGGCACTAAAAACCTACTTTTTAAGCAGCTAGTGTAATACCTACTGAGTAGGTCTACCCAGTTAAATTATCGGCTAGAAGGAGAGTAGTCTACGTGGAAAGGAATGAAGAAAATGGACATTTTCTGCAGGTTAATCTGCTTTTGATTCAACACCAGCAGTTTATATCATGCCATGTCTCTCTGTGCAAGGGCGCCCCAGTGCGGGAATGCTGCAGTAATGCACTCGAGCTAAGTGTTAGAGTTACGGTAACGTCATTACCTTAGTAAATCCCTTTATAAAATTCAACAATAATGGATGCTATATACCTGTATCCCGTTCAATATTTTACCAAGATGGGGGCTTACACTTGCCAAAAACGAAATGAGGTGAAGCATAGTTACAGCATAACAACAACGACAGAAGTGCAACACATTATTTCTTAACGTTATTTTCTTATCGGAACAGAACAGTACTTTGGAGATAAGTTAGTAGCTAAGCTAACCAAACTAGCTTGACAGTTAAGCCTTACTGTAATGTTATAACAAATGCGCCTATTCGCTTATAGTCAACAAACCTGCTAAAATGACCCAGGAACAGCACTTGTACTTGGCAATTCACACTTTAAACGCGACCATGAATGAAGGACTGATCCCGTATCAGCCACCTTTGCACCGGATGTTGGTAAGTAAGAAAGCAAGTGCCGTTTTCGGCTCGGCAGCGATTTCTACAGGAAATACCTTCCGCTGTGGAGAACATTTGTGAAGGGCTGCCATTTTACCGAGCTTACGGTAAGAAAACTTGCTTCGCGTTGTGTAACGTTAGCTGTTAGTTCACTCGTGCACTGTGTTCAGTGTGCTGTACATCCAACTGGTATTGTCGCATACCAGTTTGTTTTGTGTTTATAGTTAACATTAGCTAACCTAGCTTGTGCAACATTGTGTCTGTGATGCTACTGTTAGCAGTAACGTTAACTAGTTAGCCCTAGCATTGAAGATTATCAAGGCAAAAATCACACGAATATTACAACGCTAGCTAGTCAGTCTGTTGTCAAGGCTTTAGCTAGCGTTAGCTAGCTAGCTAGATACGGAGGTTTGAGGGTTTTCACCTGCACCTTATGTAAGAGTTGAACGCTAGTTATTTTAACGAACTCGAAGCACATGCCATAATAATCTTTTCTGCCTTTAAGCGAGGCAATTGACTTTGCAGCATATTATTTTCTAACGTTGGTTTATGCAATGTTCACTGCTCAAAGGGTAAACCCAGTAACGATGATACATGAAAGCCACATATGGTTGTACTTCAAAATACTGTAGCTCCATGTCCTCACCTCTGATAAAGCCTGTCACTCCTAAAACTACTAAGATTTCCTTCGGGTTGAATAAAGAATCTATCTATCTCAGTACATACATGTGTTCACAAATATAATGAAGCACACCTAGGTTAGTTTAAGCATTACAAGTCATCGTCCCCTTTTTGTTTTTCCTCAGCAGCACAAATTCATAATGGGGGTCAAAGTGGTCCAGCTCACCTCTAAGTCCCACCACGAAAACATCCTGGCCTCTCTGCATCAGCTGATGCTGCAGGGCCAGCTGAGTGATGTTACAGTGCAGGTAGACTACCAGGGAGAGGTACAGGAGTTTCAGGCCCACCAGTTGATGCTTGCAGCATCCAGTGGCTACTTCAAGAAGATCCTTCTGTCTCCAGATGCTACCAGAGACAAAGTCGTACTCTCCAGTATGCACTCCAATAATTTCTCCAAGTTTTTGGAATTTGTGTACACTGGTAAAGTTGAAGTTGTTCGGGATAAGATTGGTGATGTTCAAGCAGCTGCACAACTTTTGGACTGTGAGGATCTGTCAGCGATTTGTGGGGAGGCCATGAGTGCTGGAATCTTACAAAAACCTACAAGGAAAACATCTCCATCAAAAATTGTAGATAACTTGCATGTTGCCAAAAAAGAAAAAAGGACCAAGGAGAAGAACCAGCCTAAAAGCTTACCTCTTAAGCGACCGCACTCTCCACAGATCCCTGATAAAGAAGTCGTTTCAAAAAGATTAAAGGTAAAGAACGCAGAAAAGGAGGGAAAAAGACTAGGAAGAACTCTAAAATTGAGGTTGGCACGCCATAAAGTCCTTCGTAAGCGTTTAAACACCAAAAGAGCAGCTACCCCTAACAATGAAAACCAAGTTGCAAATGAAGACACAGAGGTGAATGAGGACAAGACAGAAGCCGCGGCTCAAGCAGAGAAAATAGACGAGTCATCATTGGGAAGGCCAGTTTCTGATGTGGATGATTGGGAAAGTGGAGAGGATGTGCCGAGCAGTGATCCCGAAGGCTCCTTGTTGTTATCTCTGGAGGAGGAGGAGGAGGAGGAGGTGAAAAAGCTACTTCCAAGGAGGTAGGAAAAGAACATCCATTGCCCACACAGTGTAACAAGTGCCAACGGACCTTCCACTATGAAAAAAGCTACTTGAAGCACATCAGGTAGGACATTAGTGCTACTGGATTTACGTATTGATAGATACCACAGATACCCTAAAGTGTCTGAACTGTAGCTTGTATTCCAGGCTTTGACCAAGCTTCCACTCTATGACAGAACTAGCTCTAGGGCAATTGTAAGCACTTTTTCTGGAGTGAGGTTACCACCCACCCAGCTGATTGCAGTCTTTCAACCTCCATCCATCCATCTTTGTGCGCTTATCTGGGGTCGGGTTGTGGGGGCAGCAGCAGGTCCAGCAGGGGACCCCAAACTTTCCCTTTCAATTCATCATCCAATTTTTTATATATTTTTTTCTTGTTGGTCTTATAGTTTTATACAGTGTAACAGTGGACATACCATAATTTCAAAAATGTGCAAAAAGCTCACACTGTTTTGAAATTTTCTGAGATGAACAAAAACAAGTTACTGAATATTGAAATGTGTCATAGACTGTGGGGTCCAGACATACAGTATGAAGTTGGCTGGTCATTTTCTAACGGTTGGGAATGAGTTGATGAGTAAAGAAGTTATTATAAGTATTTATTTAGTTCACCAGTTCTTACTTTTGAAAATACACCAATCATGTGCTAAAAAGTCACCTCTAAGAACTTATTGCCCAGGTTTGATCATCTAATGTGTTCTCAGGTTAAGACAAAATTAAGTTTGTTTTGTCTCTTGGCTGCTACCTGTTACTGCTCTTTTGGCCAGCACGTACCATGGAGTAAAAGCAGATGTGATCAATCGCTGTGAGACCTGCCAGCAAACCTTTGCTAACCGCAGCAATCTGAAGATCCACGAAAAGCACGTTCACAACAATGAGAGGCTTTTTGTTTGCGACTGCTGCTCAAAAACCTTCAAACGAAAGAAGGATGTTGTCCGCCATCAAAGACAGGTGGGGATGAATTTAATTCCACACACTTCCTATACATGATTATTTCCATGATAAAATACATCCAATCATTTATATAAATATGCAGTAATAAAAACCTCTAAAGAGTCACATTTATCTGCATGTCCCCCCCACCGGTTTGATCATTTCTGTCGTGCTTCTCAGGTTCATGAACGTAACAATCTGCGACATGTCTGCCCTGACTGTGGAAAGGCACTCAGCTCTAAAACTGCCCTGCTGTTGCATGAGAGGACACACACCGGTGCAAAGCCTTTTGAGTGCACCGACTGCGGGGCAATTTACCCAGAACTCCGCCCTCAAGATGCACCGCAGGTACGGAGCTCGCTGCCAATGGCTGGTCAAAAAGAAAATGAATTGGAAATGAGAGGTTTGTAGATGCTAAAGACAGGCAGACAGGATTGCAGACAGGATTGTGAGAGGAGTGGTTTTAATCCTGGGTCAGCAGGGAAGAATGTGAGTTGAGCAAGTATTTCTTGCTCAAAATTGCAGTGCAATGTTTCTGTCTGTTTGTTCAGTCATCAATTGTGAACATAAACACTAACAGCTAGAAAAAGCCGGGAGCCAGAGAGTAATAATGAGTGATGTGGATGTTCATTTATACATGCTAATAACATGAGGGCTAAACTTGTTTGTTTTACTCTTTATAGGACTCACACAGGAGAAAAGCCATTTGCATGTGACGAGTGTGATGCCCGGTTCACTCAGAAGCACATGCTGTCCTATCATAAGCGATCACACACAGGTAAGAGGGATATCATTTCAAAACTGCTTGGATTTCTGCATTGTCATCTTTAACCCCGTCTCTGTGAAGGAAGTGTATAAAGTAGGCCTTTAAGCCAATGAAGACAAGGCTATCTGCGCATACCAGACTAAAAGTGAAACAGCTGTTCTTTTCTTCTCCTGTTAGGAGAGAAGCCTTTCATGTGTGAGGCCTGTGGGAAAAGCTTTGCATCTAAAGAATACCTGAGACACCACTCCAACATCCACACTGGGTCCAAGCCGTACAAGTGCGAAGAGTGTGGTCGAGGCTTCGCTCAGAGGAATTCCCTCCACCAGCATTTAAAGATACACACGGGTGATTTTATAAATCATTTCCTTGTTGTTGTTAATTTGGAGGTGGCATGATCTCCTTTTACAGCTTCCTGCACTGTTCTCATCTGTTTACACTGTTTCCTGGTGTACGTTTGCGCCCTCTCTTGTGTTGTTAGGTGAGCGTCCGTACAGCTGTAAAGACTGTGACAAGCAGTTCACCCAGCTCAATGCCCTCCAGAGGCACCAGCGTATTCACACAGGAGAGAAGCCCTACATGTGTGGTCTGTGTAGACGCACCTTTACAGACAAGTCCACCCTTCGCCGGCACACCATGGTGAGCAGTGCTTTTCTCACTGTAGTGACAAGTTACTGTCAGATAGGGTCATTTCATCTGTATGTGCACAGTGTTGATTAAACTTTTACTGTGGCAAGATGATCACCATGATCAAAAAGGGAGTATTGTTAAGGGGATTGAACTTTTGTACGGTGACTATCAATGCATCTTTATATCCTGCCATGTTGCGTTTATTGTACTTTGACCCATCAGAGTGCTGTGAAATTAACAAGCTCTTCTTCTGTTATTCAGATTCATGACTCAGATGCTCCCTGGAAAACCTACCTGGTAGTGCTGGAGGGAAATGTGGAGGATAAGAAAACCAGAACTCCCACTAAGGTAAAGACAGAAAAAGCAGGAGCAAGGGAGAAAAAGAGCGCCGCTAGAAAAAGTGATGCTGGTACTGCTGACGGTCAGGATAAAACCCTCACTGACTCCTTTGTGGTGCCGTCTGAGCCCATCACTCTCCCATCTGAATGGACCAGTCACGGGGCCATCGCTCTGGTCAACCATGGCGCCCTCGGCGGGATCACTGTCATTCACACCGAGATGCCCACTGGGACCCAGATGCAGCCCATCATAACCACTGACAGCACGGGGCCCAGCATCATTTCCTTAGATGGATCAGCCATCCCTGTCCCCTTTTCCATACCAGTGTCCATGGCTCACAGTATCCCCTTGTACTCCGAAGCTTCCTCCACATCTCTGTCCCACTCTCCACTGTACCATTCACATTTCTGATGGATCCCAAATGAGCCTAAGTCCTGTTCTACGATTCTGTTCTTCACACTTTCAAGCCATTTTTCTCCAGTTTCAGGCACTAGACAATTTTCTGATAAGAGCTTTTGTCTGGTGAGGATGCTCATGGTGACGGTGAGGATGCTCATGGAAGAAAACCAACAGCTGCTGTCCCGAGTGATGGAGAGCAGAGGACAGCAGATAAGCCTGGTGAACATAGGGGCCCCAGCTCAGGGTTGTAGAAGGATGCATAAACCATTTTATTATTTGAGGGAATTTAAATCCATTGCACTGTGTATTTGGACTTTGTGTAGGACTGTGTGAATATGTATGTCTGGTGTTTCATCAATATTATAATCTAAAGTCGTGTCTCATTCACAGACTTATGGAATTTAGTGGCCACTTCATGGAATCTGACATGAATCATGCTATCCATGAATCACATATTCTTTAGTGACATTCAAATGTAAGATTAATTAAATGTATTGTATAAATCTATTGTACATAGCACATTTCAGGCAGATCATATGGCACCCAAATTAAACTGAGTTGTTTGTTAATTCATTACATCTAAAGCCAACCATTATATCACCATTACATTTAGTACATTTTACTAATCAAATTAATAACAGACATCTGTTCCCATACATGATGTATTGCAAGAGTTCCATCTTTGATGTCTGGAAGTCCTTGGCAGCTGCAGAACAGCACCCCAGTGAATCCTCCAGTAGCTTTCCATACATCTTTCAATGACTGCATACTTTTTGCAACTGTGCTTATGATTTATGTTGGTCTAAATGGATATGAAGTATGTAAATCCTTCAAAATTCTGGCTCTTTTCTTTTTGGAGCCATTTCCATATAACCACAGCTGTGTTTCAAATTTATATTCAGCAGATACCTGCAAACAATCCTTCTGGATTTATAAGGCTGCCTCCAATAACGAAAAGTTATGAGTTAAGAAAAATAACCTAAAGTTTAGAATTGAACGCAAAAAATGATTAGGCTGTTTAAATTAGTTGGTGTCTCATTTGGCAAATGTAAATTGGTTTTATGTATCGTAAGTAATCACATTTGAATCACCATGAAAAATATACTGTCCATTTGGATGCTTGCTGAGAGGAAAGGCTGATCACAGGCCAATCTGTCAATAGGCAGGATGTGAGCATGACAAAATGAAATGCACACTAAACATAATGTAGACATTGGATCACAGTTATGTAAGGACATGGAGCAGTAATGGAAGAACTAGGTTACATAGTACACTAACAGATTATTGATTTTTCAATTTACCAAGCAACGAGCTACAACAATTAAATAGTCGCGTTTTAGTATCCGATGACAGTCTGACAGGGCAGCAGAGCTACCGCTACAGATCTATTACGTTATAATTTGCAATAGATCAATAGAGGAAACTATCAATTTAACAGTAGCAACACTGTACTTAGTAGTCATAAATCTACCTCAAAATATATTGAACTTGTAATTTATCGCATTTCCACTCCTGTAATAGTAAAGGTTAATATGCTAAATAAGGAATATGTTTATTTATAGGTCTGTGCACATGCACGTTACTGGGATTTTCACCAACCACACTCAAAATACAAAAATGTGACATGTTGGTAAATAAGAAAAAGCTTGGTAGTTTATAGCATTGCTGTTTGATAGGTAAGGTCAAAGGCAGGACGGCACAGCTGGGATTATAATATCTTTATTATTGTCCATCCGCACGAGCATACAGATCATATCCAAGGTCCATCGTCATTCCATCTGGAAGAAGCTGGATACACAGGGCGACTGACCCTTTTCTAAAAACTTTGGTCTGGCTCACACTAGTGAATGTAACAACACTAATCTATACACAATGACATGCTTAGCGACTGGCCATTTGGAAGGTGCACTGCAGTAGTAAACCTTCAATGTTAAGTTCACATCACAACCACAGCACAAGATGAGTAACTAATGTAGCACATTACCCCAAGAATACTGCCCTGGAAACAATTTCCACATCAGGGCTTTTCATTTAAAAAGATTCTGAACTTAAATCACAGCTTACAGATTCAAACGTTCAAAGTATTATTACATCAACAAATCCTAAAGTAATAATAAATGATCCTAAAGTAATGCAAGTATGAATGTGTGGAAACAACACAAGACATATTTAACAGTCTACACAGTGCATATCATTGCCCTTTGACAAGAAGAGTCTCTCCTCATTGGTGACCAAATGGAAACAAAATCACCTTTTTGTGTGGCTGTAATGACTTTTGTTTTAAGAACAATCATGACTGGACCTTTTCAATGCTAACCCAACAAATAAAAAAATAATATAGTGATACATTCTTGAAATCCATACACACCATGATAATCCTATGTAGAACAAACAGAAACATTTAAATAACCTGTTTAAATATATAATAAACTAGATTTAAAAAAAAAAGACTATCTGCATTTGACTAGGAAACAATAATTGTACAAAACATGTCATGCAGTGCTTGTTGTCAATTCTAACATCAGTTTCAATACAATATACTGCTCTGAAATCCCCCAGGACAGATTTCAGCAGAAAAGGTATGCAGCAATCCTCTAGACAGAGGTGAGGGCGACTAGATTCAGATATGCTCGTAAGGAAAGCAAAGATAGTACTCGGACGGTATAGCAGTGAGCAGTGGAATATTCAAAGTCATCAGCAGACACTCATCTCCAGATGCTATACACAGGGGAGTTAGTGAAAAGTGTGTGTGTGTGTGTGTGTGAGAAAGCATGCGTGATAGATTTGTCCCTCTGTAATGCATATATATATATATATATATATATATATATATTTTTTTTGTTTTTTTACCCCTGGGCTTCTTTCATTTCAAATCCCCTTCGTCACCCTGGATGGTCTTTTTGATGCGCAGCAGGAGGGTTGTGTGCCACTGGTCCAGACGGGAGATGGAGTCAAAGTCCTTTACCTGCAGGCGGGTGAGGGACATGGAGATAAGCTTTTCACCCCCCAAATAGATTACAATTGGAAGGTTCTGCTCACTTAAGCTTATGTTCATAATACTAAACTTTCTTTGTTCAAACAATCCGTGGGAATTAGCTAAAATTTGCTACACCTTACTGGTTATTTTCAGATGAAATTCCACAATAAGTTCAATTTCTACCCCCAGCATTGCGTATGTATAAACCAACACGCCTTGTTAGAATTGCAATGAATTTCTCCCAACCATAAAAATTGTACTGTACCTAACATATTGTACTCTCTGACTTTGAGTTAACTATAACAACTCTTTTAGGAGCTCAGCTATATTTGGATGCAGTCCATCAGTCTGCACCAGTTCCACATAAACACAGTCCTGGGAGACTGAATGGATACCTAAGATCCAGCTTTCAACTTTTCTCAACACACAAGGGATCCAACCAAACTACAAGAGCCGAGAGCAAAGGGATTCCTGTGCCCACCAAAAGCCTTGTTTTAAAACTAGACAACGTTTTTAGGGTACACAAGACTTACTGCATCGGTGAACGCTTCGCTGTTCTGTTCCTCATGAGCCTCAAAAGCTTCTGTTAATACAAAAAAAGTAGGTTACTCAGAAACTGAATAGATTAAAAAGGGGAAAAAGTAAGCCATCCGATTCCTATGAGTTTGAGTTACCTTCAACAGTTTGCATTCTCGAGAGTCTGAGAAAGCCGGGAACATCTCCTCATATTTTTCAATGGCAATCTGTGGAGATACATGGCGTGTTAAACTTCTACTCCAACTCCCCGTCCAAAATCCTTAAGCTGAACCACACAGGTATAAACTCGCCTTAGCGTTGAGCTCGTCCACAATGAAATGACAGAGGGACGCTTTGAAGAAATACTCTTTGGCGCTGTATTTAAGCAATGGGTTGTCCATCGTGTTGGCTCCAACCTAGATGCATCCACATTGTACAAAAAGCATAAAAATGTAAGCAGCTAAACAAATCAGTGTTGATTGACAAAAGTGCAAGTAGGACACGCAAATACAAGCAGTCCACACCTGCTCGTAGATCTCAATAGCCTTCTGGTACTGCTCCAGCTGAGCACAGTAAGCCCCCACCTTCAGCAGACACTTGTTGGCAGAGCTGGGGACAACAAAAAAGGTACCCAACACATTTAATAAAACACAGACTATGGAGTATGTGATATCAATTGATTAGGGACCGAATGATACATCAATCTGGATCGATACAATATATCGATTCAATCATCAACAATCCAATATTATCGATACAAAGTAAAAAATATCGATGCATATGTTTAAGATGCGCCTTTATTTTGAAATTCCCACTTTATATTTAATCCTTTTATTAAAAAGTTTGTTTTTAATTTAAAAATGTCTGAAAGAGATTAATAATGAAATTGTCCAATCATATTTTAGTTCCTTTTTGTAAATATATACAGTATAAATGTAATGGATTGTGTTAAATGGCCTTTTTATCGTCTCGTATCAGTCGCAGGCCACCGAAATAAATCAAAATCATACCATGGCAGACTTGGTGATATCTGTAAATATTGAATCGCTGTCCAAAGAATTGATATATTGTATTGTGATAAAATGTGTGATTTACACCCTCACCCCATCATTCGTCTGCTACTTCCAAAGTTTGTAATGTGCAGTTCAATGGCATGGGACACTAGAAAATGGGGAATTAAGAAAGTAAATGGGCTGGAACGGAGCTCTGGGCACAGGCCTTTCTTTGACGCTCATAGTAGGAAAAGCACAGGTGTGACTAATAACATTAACGATGTCTCTGTTCTATTTAAGTGTCCCAGTGAGTCATGTGATAGCGTGCACAATGCCACGGACCGTGAAACAGCCACTGTATATGTAGAAGAGCCATTATTACTGTTATTATATACAGCTGTGCTTTTGCTAAAAGCACCAGGCATTTTGAAATAAATGAAAATGTGTGTACACATTAACTGTAACAACACCACCATGGGGGAGAAGATCTGAATTCCATACAACGCCCTGGTAACTGCAGCCTTGCTTATCATGGCAGCAAACTCATCAAATAATGCAGCTGGGCCCTTTTTTCACTGCAGATCTTTGGAAATGTCATTAATGAGTGCACTCATTATCGTTATTCTCAGTCATACTCAGTCAGTCAATTCCGGCCCTGGTGTTGTGCATGTCCACTCACTTGCATCCGCTTGTTAATGATATTAGTGACAGCTGTGCTTTCTCCTGCTAGGAGTCAAAATGGGGAAAAAAGGCTCCTATGAACGGAGCGTTTCTGATTCTGTCGGAGCCATATGGAGATAGAAATAGAAGCTACCCAGGTTCTGATCAACTTTTTTTACTTGTTGAAAGTGTCAACGTTAAAAAAAATGGATTACATTTTCAATAACTGAAAATTGTTACTCTGGTTTTAATGAGTTTTATCACTATCAGGTTGTAGAAAAAAATCAAAGACTACACCTACAACATGTAAACAAGATTTCACATCCCTAATTAACTATTATCAGTTTGAGTGATTTTAGAGCTTGAAAAAAGATACACGGTATTTTACATTACCTGTTGGATTCTTCCCCTTTGTAGTAGTCTGCAGCTTGTTCATAATGTGCAACAGCCTGTACAAAAGAAAAACAACAAATACTGTTGTGTTCCTCAAAACAGATGAGCCCTATAGTGGTAGTATTAATAATTATTAGTATCCATTATGTGACCTCCCATTATGTGATATTACCTTTTCGATATCCACCAGTTCAGACTCGTAGATCTCTGCGACACTGATGTGGTGTTTGGCTGCGATGGTGAATCTTCCCTGGAGGAGGAAGAGGAGGAGGAGAAGTCATTACTAACTGGATCTATCCACAGACGCCTCTTGAGTCAAAGTGTTGCGTTACATTCTCAGTACACAGAGGCGAGGTCAAGCTTGTAGCCTACGTCTACAAGATTTAAGCCTTTGAAATGAATCCTTGCTAAAAAAGGAAAAACAAGTACAACTTGATCAAGGTATCAGTGTGAAATAGACAAACTTGTCTGCTATGAATATGATACGGACCCAAAGAATAAAATCAGAGTGGCAGGAAAGGCTGCATCCGTAAGAATGTGTACATGCACACCAATATTCCACTATTATTGCAAATATGACAATATTCCAAATTTGATACAGGTCATGTAAACAACATTCCAAAAAAAGGCCTTTTTCCGAATATAGCATTTTCCGATTAAGACGTGGGATATTCCGGCATTATTCAGGTTTTAGAGGCATTCTTTGGACATGTATGCAGAATGCGTCTCATTTGGGGTTTAACCACAGGCCTTTTGCCCGTTCGCGGCTTATGGTCAGCTCTGTGCGTTGCTATGGTTGCTGTACACAAACCAACCAGCCAACAGTTTGCAGGGCTGTAGACCCGATAAGGAGAAACACGGCGGCTTTGAAACATTATCAAAGACTTGGATATCAACAGGTTTTTGGATATGTGCACACATCGCAACGCTGATCTGTTAAAGACGCTGGCTGGAGGAATAAAAGCGGGACGCTGTGTTCGCTGGTCCAACAAGTCCGCCACCGCTGGAAAACTTTGAAAAAAATTGTATTATGCACGGCTACATGTAAACAGGAATATAAGTGGAATATTCACTTTCATTAGCCATGTAAACAATACGGGAAAGCAATAATATTATGTACATGTAAACGTAGTCAGTGTGAATGTGATTTTCAGTCATCTGGATGATGCAATATCATAAGTGATAGAGTAAGTCAAAAGAGAGTAGAAGTCACAACTAACACTTCTCAGCTATAAAAACAATATGGCCACTTTCTATATGCATCTTACCATGTCTGTGTATATATCGATGGCAGCATTTAAACACTTGATTGCCTCTTTTGGCAGCATAAAGGCAAGAGGAGGGAACAATTAGTTATTACATACTACATACAGTTATGTTTTGCTAAAATCTAACAGACCATTGCACAGCACCACATTCTGGATCAGTCAACATGCTGTGTAATTTCAACAGGGTGAAATGAGGTGTCTGATACAATCAAACTAGCTTACATGTTGCATGCAGTGTTAAATATACAACAGGTAAAATAAAAAAAACAAGACTACAAGCAAGACCATCCACCCAGGACATGTACCACCTTTATAACCTTATAATCCTCGAGCTAATCATCCTTAATAAAACAGTAGTCATGAAAACACTGTTAGTGATAAGTCATGGAGTCATGGATGTGATAAATGAAAGTGACTGGCTATTGTAGAGTCAACATTTAAATACTTAAACAGTACAAATATTCTTATTAGAAAGGGAAATAAAAATTCAGGCACTCAAATGTAAGATATGGTTTGAACCTAACAAGTTAGCACGTAGTCTCACCATTGGGGTCCGACTTCTTGTAAGCATTTCCTGCATCAATGAAACTGGTGGCACAGTCATGTTTGTTCTGCAGTTGCATATGGAGACGTGCTGCCTTGCAAAACGCACTTCCAGCAGCTGAAGACAGAGGAAAGAAACTTTTACACACATACGCCCAACTTTGCCTTTAGCTTACACTAATTTATGCACATAATTCCACTTTTTGTTTTTAACTCGTGGCCAAAAAAAACCTGCACATAATCCTACAGTGTCTCAAGTGTGTTGAAATTGATAATGTGGATATTTTTTGTAAGAAAACAGCTTATCATACCACTCCAGTTCTTGGCCATCTTGAACATGTTGGCGGCTCTGCAGTACATCTCACATGCTTCTTCCACTTTCTGAGGTCCTCTAGAAGAGAACAAACAAAAAGAAAACAGCTGTACCTATTTGCAAACAAGTAGAAAAGTACGATACGTAGGCATACCAAGATTAAACTACATATGGAAGTTATATTGAAAACAGATCGCAGTGTATGGCACTATAGGGTGATGTACTGTATGACCTGCAAAGTCGCAGCATTACTCAGGGAGATGCAATGCTTAAATTGGTGGACTGGCTTAAATATATCCCTCTCCCTCCCTTCATGACAAGAAGTGGACCCCTGGGAGCTCCCTGGAGTTGTAATAACCCTCTGGCCATTCAATCATGGCAGATGATTAGATCACTGCTTGATCAGCCACAGAATTACCCCTATAAAGCCTGCAGAGTTATCACGCACGAGAACTGCCAACTAGAGCCTATCTGGGGGGGGTCACCTAGAACAGACTTTGGAAAAAAGACAATGACTGCTGGCTTTTTGTATTTTGGCCCTATGTCAACAATGCCTTCCTTGCCTCTATGATATGCAAAAACATTCAAATATATGATGACGTGCATTAATTAGATTTAACCCTTGTGTTGTCCTCTAGGGTCAAAAACGGACAAGAATTTTACATTTTTGGCCCTTTTTTCAGACATTTATTTTTTTTAGTTTTCACTAACACCACCTTACTACCACTAGTTTTACAGTACATTTTGGAATTCATCAAATTAAAATTTGAAGTTGGAAAAAAGGTTATAAATTGCAATATGTCGCAGAATATTGCAATATGTTTAATATTAGTCGTATCGTATCGTGATAATATCGTATCGGGAGGCGTCTGGTGATTCCCACTCCTAGGGTGTAGCTAGCTAACTTACAGAAATACATCCCTGGAGTCTTAATGAAATGTAGCCAAATGTTCACACAGCATAACAATATTGACATATTCCTATTTCCACAATGCGAAGACTGTGTGAAACTATAGAAAAGGTCGCAAATAAATGCCAAAGTAGATATTTTAACCTTCTAAGTAGTTAGCTAAAGACAGTCTGCTGCGTAGCTTGCAAACAACGCTAGGTCCAGGAGAAACTCGTGATACGTTAACTGACATCCAGGAATTGTTACACTAAACGCCACGTGTCGTCCCACTGGTTTAATATCTAACGAAACTTCTACAATATCTTCCAAATGTATCCATCCAGAACTAACTGAATTTATGTCTACATAAAGATTGTCTGCGTGCCAACTTTGCTGCTGACAGTAAAGGCTTGCTAGCAGTGTGTTCTTTGGTGCAGTGCTGTCTTACCCTCCAAACATTCCTCCCAAAAACGAGCCAGAGGATTTGCATTTTTTGTCAGCTTCGGCCATTAGCTGAATCGCTTCCTTCTCTTTCCCAGTGTTGTCCATTTCTTTTGCTTTATTTGAGGCAGAAAATACCCGCAGAGGATTCCGCTGTGTACAATGAGGATTACAGTTGATGGGTTTATTCAGCGTAGGCGTGCGCCAGCTAGTATCGCGGGACTTTGAGTGCTTTACGTGACAAACCCTATTGGCTTCAACGCAGAAGAAACTACAATTCCCGGTGAAACATGAAGCTCACTATACCGTGTTACGCTGTTACGCAATATTTGATGGCGTTCATGGATGTATTGATTTTCCCATTGAGGAATGTGGCTGCACCATTGATGTATTAAGAGAACGGTTCTGGATAAGAAGTGAAATTCCTGTAAATATCCACCCAACATTACACAATAACGTCATCAACACAACTGCATATGTCCATGTTGAGTACTAATTGACTCAGTTGTGTTACTTTTCCCAGCTAGCCAAAATGTAGACCCATAAGTAGAATGTGTGCTGACCATGCCACATGCTAACTGCAGTGATTCTAGTCCCAATGCTAATTGTCTATGATAGAGATTCGCGAACAATATTAACGTAAACACGTTTTACACCCAATCATATCACGTTTTTTCCACTTCTCCACGTAAATAAATAACAGTACTGTCCAGAAGAAATCCTGAAGAAGCAACATTATCAGTGTACGTTGTGTTTCTGCACAACAGAGGGCGCTAAAACATTACATGACTCAGCATCCCAGACACCATACAGTATTTTTGCTTTAATATGCATTATCATAGCAAAGGAAACGCCCAAGTGTTACTAATAATTAATGCCAGTTTACATTAATTCCTTTAAACTTCCAACACAGAGTATAATGTAAGCTCTAACTCGACCCACTACATTAAAAGGTTCTGGACACTGCCTTTGCACTATTATGTGTCTATATTACCAATCAAACGGATTCTAATTTATATACTGTACATTTGTATATTAAAATTTTAAATCCCATCAAGTTTGCCTGTTCATTAATCAAGTCTTTTAAAGGTTAGGAGAATGTAAAAAAAAAAAAGAACGTTAGGGGAACGTTCTCAAAATGTTGCAATGTTAGGATAACGTTAGATGAACGTTCTCAAAATGTTTGCAATGTTAGGATAACGTTAGAGGAACGTTCTCAAAATGTTTGCAATGTTAGGATAACGTTAGAGGAACGTTCTCAAAATGTTTGCAATGTTAGGAGAACGTTAGGAGAACGTTCTCTAAAGGTTGCAATGTTAGGATAACGTTAGATGAACGTTCTCAAAATGTTTGCAATGTTAGGATAACGCTAGAGGAACGTTCTCATAATGTTTGCAATGTTAGGATAACGTTAGGGGAACGTTCTCTAAAGGTTGCAATGTTAGGATAACGTTAGAGGAACGTTCTCAAAAGGTTGCAATGTTATGATAACGTTAGGGAACGTTCTCTAAAGGTTGCAATGTTAGGATAACGTTAGAGGAACGTTCTCAAAAGGTTTGCAATGTTAGGATAACGTTAGGGGAACGTTCTCTAAAGGTTGCAATGTTAGGATAACGTTAGGGGAACGTTCAGGTTGCAACGCAAGGATAACGTTAGGGAACGTTCTCTAAAGGTTGCAACATTAGGGGAACGTTCTGAGAACGTTCGATGTAACGAAAAACTAATGTTCCCAGAACATTAAAGAAAGTTTCTAATCAACCAAAACACAACCAAATCTAACCTCCAGGGAACGTTCCGCAACTAAAAACGTTCTGGGAACCAAAATTGTTAGCTTGATGTCTAAAATAGCTAGGGTTAGATATGCTTTATGGTGTTTTATGATGTTTTTAAGTAGCCTACAGTTTGCTGATAAAGAGAAAACTTAATGTCATGTCAAGTCATGCAAAAAACTGTAATCAACACTGTACGTTTACTACTCTGCACACACCTCCCTGCATGCAAGACTTTTGCAGACCAGACGGAACCAGCAGGAACCAGTATACAGACACTAGACTCAGAGTGTTGCATGAATGCTGTTGGCACACAAGCAATATGCTGACATAAAAAAAAACTATAACCAAATGTTACAAGTCTAATTGTAAAATGCCGATAACTACTGCCAAAGAGAATCATTATAAAAACATCAACCACATATTATTGGGGGTGGCGCCTACTACTGCTGGGTGCGCAATATGTTATCTGAGTCATTATTAATGGATAAACTGCTGTGCCAGCAACATTTTTAGGTGCTGCTATGTGGAGTGAGTCAATAAGCAGATTTTAATGGCACTTGTTCTTACCTTCTCTTACAGCCTTGTGTAAGATGGGCTCATGTATGAGTAAACAGCCATACTGTAGCTGAAAATCACTAAAAGTCATTAACATTTATTTCTCACAATTGATAAATCAGTCAGAAATAATCTTTCATTTATTGAGTAAAATGTAAAACTTACCAAGGATAACCATTTTAGTCAAACCAAAGGCATTATTACCCAAAGTTTCAGACTACGCAGGCCGAATTGTAGGCGGTTAACTGGATTATCAGGACTGATCAGTGTTCAGCAGTCTAAACCGGACTGATCGGTGTTCAGCAGTCTAAACCGGACTGATCAGTGTACAGCAGTCTTACAGCAGCGCCTCAGGTCTGTCATTGGCCTCCAAAACCTGTTTGGAAAGCTCATACAGGCATCAGACTCATTTTTGTTTTCAGATAAACAGGGAAATTGTGGAACTTTTCCTTAAAGCTTAGTTTTGTGAATAACTCAATGATCTGTAATTCTGTCAGAACTAGCTGGAAGTTTCAACTTAAAAATGTTATTTTATAGTGTGTCCTGATAATGGTGTTACAGTGAAGCTTTTGAATAAAAGAGTAAAATGCTGGGCATTCAAGATCAAGGAATCAACTAAAACCTCCTAGTTATTCAAAACAATAACGCTATATTACTTGATAATCAAGAAGAGTCGGCAGCCAAACAAAGTGTATACCAAAAAATAACTCAACTTACAAATGCGTAAGATGAAAGTCAAAGACAAAATGAACAAATATAGGTTGTCATTTAATTTACATTAACCTTTTACACTCATCTGTCCTTAAGTAGCAGTTCATATAACACAGTAGAATCATTCAGATTTACAAGACCATGCACAAGGCAATCAGTTTGTAGTTAAGAGATTGTGCAATGAGACTGATATACAGACAGTATGCTATACATGGATTTGTTTTGCGGTGTTCAGAATGCTAATTATATGAATAAGCAAATTCATTATTCCCAAGTGTCATTTGTGCCAAAAAATAAATATCTGGCATGCAATAAAAGGTATGTGTTGTGACGTTAAATTGGATGAAGAGAAAGGAAGTATAGGCAGTATTTGTTAATTCTGTACACACACATCAACTCAAGTCAATTCTAAATCGAAAATGAGTGAGGTATTGGCGGTTTTAAAACAGAAACAAACCTGATTCCCCCCCCCCCTTTATAAGGCTGTGGTGTGTATGTACAGTGTCACAAATTAAACATTCTCCTGCTTTTCTATGAATCAAGTAGATAAAAAGAATACAATGGCATATCATTCATTTACAATAAGTAACAAGTCTTTAAAATTCAATTAGGAGGCGTGGAAAAGACCAAGCAACTGCTTTCAACAGTCCACTCAAAAGGAAATGAATCAAGCATAGAGGCTTCTTCTAATTTCTGTAGACTATCCACAAGGTGAGCATTTCTTAATGGCAACCTGCACATCCCACATCATGTCTGTGCTGAAACTGAAATAGCAATCAGTAGCTATGACTCATTGCAATTTGAGACAATGGAAATAAAACTGTTGAGGTATAATGGCTACATGCACAGAAAATGTCCAGTGGCATAAACAAAAAAACCACATGATGCTACATCATCAACGTGCGGTTCTGTTTTTACTTTTACACCCTTAAAATATCGTATGCATTCAATTTGAGCACTTAAGACGGTGAAGCGATGTGACATAACAGCTAAATAAATATCCACTGTGATGTATACATTTCCCAATTGTTCCACTATAATTAAGACCTGTAAATACTGTCCTGAAAAGAAATTCAAAAGGAATCATTCTCTTTTTGAATGTGGCAGCTGTCAGCCTAGTTTACTTTGCCAATGTGTTTATTCAAATAAGTTATGGATTCCTGTTTTCATACTGTTAAAATTAACCCTAATAGAAAGCATAAATAACACACTTCTGTGAAGATGCAATGCAATAGACACAATCTGTAATTGAAAGTTTTTGCTTGATCATCCATTCCCACCTTGGTCCTCCAAGACTTCACTGCACATACCCACTCAAGGGCCTATTGGGTGTGTATTGTGCGGTGTGGTCCATTGAGGTTTAGGGATATTTACGAGGAGCTGAGGCCAGAATCTGACTCTCCGCTGCCAGAGCAGCTCTTGGAGCCAATGCAGGGAGCCATGGAGCAGGGAATGGAGTAGCAGGAGCAGCTGGCGCTCTTTAGGGTCTCCTCTGTAATAACCTCCTGCAGGGTGTGCTGCTCCTCTACCTTGAAGACGTTTGACTGCTCTCCTTGCTGCTCACAGATACTAAAGGAAAAGGACATCGTTCAGTTAGATCAGTCTAGTTTTAGATCATTGAGTTTCTATCTGTCATTCATAAAAAGAAACAAATTCACAGTAAAGATATATATCTATAGATATAGATATATAGATTTATATCTAGATATATCTATCTATATATCTAGATATATCTAGATCTATATATACACACACACACACACACACACACACACACACACATCTCTCAACATTAGAAGAATATTTTATCTGCGATCTACTGTATATACTGCACATCATAACATAGCACATTCTGCTTGTTACCCAACACTGCGCCTCAATCTGTACAGTACATCCTGTGCTATTACGTCTCTATTTTTGTGTGTGTGTGTGTGTGTGTGTGTGTGTGTGGGGGGGGGGGGTCACCGTTTCGTGTAAAACAGAACTGGAAGGGCTGGACAAACAGGCCGTCAGGAAACTCTAGCAACCCAAGCTTTATGTAACAGCATTCTTGTTTACCAGATTCACATTCATAGGCAACATGGCCAATGGAAAAATCTAACCATATTTGTCAACAGTTATGGCAGATGCCAAGTAATTAACATGTCTGCCAATGCTCGATGATAAAAGCTTGAACTCTAAAATACTGTGCTGATAGGAAAGGCCTTTGACCATACAGTGACATAACAAGCAGCAGTGTTATAAATGCAGTAATCAAATTAATAGAAACTAAAAGCCCTGCTTAATGACTGTGGCTTCAGCCTGGACAGAGACAACAGCACAGTGTGTACTGTACAGTTTGCAGAGTGGTGTTGGGTAACACGGTCTAGGACATGACCCTGGGAGTTTCCTTGCGTTTCCTGTGTTTTTCCTTTTCTTTTGTGTTGCGTTGTGTTGGTGTGTGTCGACTTCTTGGTCCTCTCCCTCCTGATTACGGCTCATTCACCTCACCTGTCCAGTCTGCACAGCTGCTTCCATTAACTCATCAACTCCACAGTATATCATCTCCACAGGTATTTTGGATTCTAAGGCTGTTGCTAATGTGTTCATCACATGCACAGCAATAAAAACAACATATTCATTCCCACCAGTTGGGTGGGTCTCACCTGCGTATAAATAGCAATGAGACCGGGACAAGCGATTACCATTTTTCTTTAGCAAGCACCAAGCATGTATCTGACAGAAAACGTGTCTTCCCGGAGTGCCTGCATGTGTCCAGCCTGCCGGGGGTGTGTGTGTGTGTGTGTGTGTGTGTGCGCATGTATGCACATGCATCATGCCTAATGATGACCCACACGCCTGCTTTCAGTCATGCCTGGGCTAAAGCACGTCGGCTTGGCCCCTCACACCTCAGGCAGCATGTTAATGTGCTGTTAAAATATTTTAGGCCACTCTAGTGAAACTAGTCTTCTCGTGATTCATCTCCTTTTGTATTTGGCCCTGCATAATACCGTAGTATTTTCTGGTGCTTCAGGACCATACTCATCAGCCTGCCAGCAAACCACCAGCCACCAAAGCACGACACACCATTCCTTGCTTACTCATCCACTTCGGCCCAGTTTCTCCAACCTTTTCCCTGCGCTCCACGCCCTCTACTTCCACCACACATCTCCTAGCTCATTCCACCCCTATTCCCCCATGCAATAAAACTGTTAACCTTCATCTGCATCCTTGTCAGTGTCCTGCATTTGAGTCCTCCCTATTACAAAATCATAAGAATGTTTATTTATCAGAACCAAAATGGCAGGATAGTGTAATAAATGTTTGAACATAAAAATTGTTCAGTAAACATGTTTGTACCACTTTGTTGCTTAACACTGAACGTTCACATTAACAGAAAGGGTTGGGTTTGTGGTCCAAGCTGCCAGAGTCCAGGTCCTAAGGACCTACATGGCAGCCACAGATTAGTACATTGCATTTCAACCCACCTATCGTAGATGAGCCCATCAATGCCCTGCTCTCTCAGCTTCTTTCTGATTTCGTGCTCGTTGTTGTCATCTCCCCAGCTGAACACCACCAGGCCTTTAGACTGGGCATCCCCGATGTAGGAAAGGTTTTTGAGCAGCTCCTCCGCGTGGGCACTGATCCCCTAAAGGAGCAGACAAGGAAGTCCAGTGAGAAAAAGTGGTCTTGTTCTTCAGTTTTGTCAAGTTCATTTTAAAAGAAAATGGACTATTACCTACCTACCTACCTACCTACCTACCTGCTCCCATGTTGGGTTAAACACTGGTTAATATTTTAGGAGCACATACAAAGTTAGCTTATTCAGCTCCAGATGAGCCTTCAACACAACAAGTGACGTTGTCGGATTATGTTGCATGTCCATTTTTGCAATTGCTAAAACCAATTAGGATGATTTAAGACAGCTGACAGAGCTATGCTAGCGGACTGGTTTGTGATGTGGACTGTTGTGGTCTGATGTGGGAGGGGTTAACTATTTTTGTAAGTCCTTTGCTCAAGAGGACTGCAGCAATGCTTGTTAAGGAAGTTAAGGTGCAAAACATTCTAATGCATGCCAAATATCCTTTCAGAGTGCCAATGTTTTTGCTGTTTTATTACAATTTATGCTTTATTTTTGGTCCATGTGTTCACTTATAGCACTTAAACTAGCAGAGGGATGAAATAAGGCTGGGCGGTATGGCCTTCAATTTATATTAGGTGTAATTTAAAGCACAGATAATAACAGTATAACATCACGTTGTTCTTAAATAAATTTAAATATAGATGCTTCTAAAGGGGGAATAACACTTGTAAGGCAACTTAATGCAGTTATTACTGAAGCCTGATCTTAACTGTGTTATAGGAGTGGGAATCAGCAGACGCCTCCCGACACAATATCATCACAACACTTATGCCACGATACGTTATTTCTGTTGTTTCTGCGATATATTGCAATTTATAACCTTTTTTCCAACTTCTAATTTTTCCCAATTTCAAATGATGTCCCCAATAGGAAACTTTGTCAACATCTGTTTTATCTAAAAAGAAACATTTCTCTGTTTGTTCATATCATTTCAATTGTATTGCTGCAAAATGGGACAAGCAGACCAACACATAATAAAAAGATCGATACTGTGTATCAATACAGTATTGCCACTGAAAATATTGCGATACTATGCTGTATCAATTTCCCCGCCCCCACCCCTACTGTATTCTAGGACATATTCCACATGGTACAGAGTAGGGCTCGACCCAAATAACGTTCAGTATATGTAATCAGTTTCGATTTCAGGATTCGGATAAATGCCTGTTTTTGCTTTTAATACTGTAGAATAACCAAAACCTTAAAAATTAATACCTTTAAGAAAACTGGAATTTGGAATATTGGAATATTCAGTGGACACATTATGATAATTATTTGACTTTCTGCACCAAATGCTCACCAGAATATTCTCGCTCTGGGCGAAACTTATGGCGATCTGTGTGGTCTGGCAGCGGATGTCCATCATGTCCGGGTACTTCTCTGAAATTCCCTGAGTCAGGAAGAGAATTGGGTACTTGTTCTGCTTTTGACGCACCCTGAGGGAAACACGTGAAAAGAAGTCAGCAGCAGTTGTAGATTGTCTACTATATTCATAACTACATCTACATCTGTTGACTGACTAATAACCCTAATCGATTTTAGAAAGACTGGGAAGTTATTGTGTTTCTTGATAGTATGCAGTTTATACAGCCTTATCAATGCCTACATGGTGCAGATATCTGGGTCGAAGCAGGAGAACACAATGCGTCTTTTTCCGCCTTTCTGCAGAACACAGGACAGGATGATGTCGAGGTATTTATTCATGTTGAAGTAGGATGATAGGTTGCCATCCCATGACCCGTCCTGTCAATAAAAAGCAATGACCATGTGAGCTTCCAGTCAGAATTCATCCTTATTTCACACTGCATTCCACATTCCAAACGGTCTTTGCAATACATGTGTTAGGTTTGAGCAAGTCAAAACAAATCAAAAGTTAATACTGCTATTCTTTATTCTACTGGAGATCCCCTAAGGCCCATTTATGGAGCAAATGATTACACCATTGGTCTTTTTGACTACCTGTACCCACCTTCATCTGGCAGATCCATTTGAGCTCAATGTTGAAGCCCACATGCTCAGGAATGGCCTGGAAGATCTGTAAAAGAAGGATGAAGGATGCTGTTCATTTATGCGTGACTTTGACATGACAAAAGACCGAACGCCATAAGTCCATAAGTAATGGATACATAAACAAATGATGTATCAATTATTGAACAGGTAATTCAATGATTTGCCAGACAGGCCAAGGTGTTCCTAGTTTTGACTGTTTATCTCTACATATGTGCAGATAAGAAGAAGAGTTCATACTGATTAGATAAGCTATTTAATACCCATGATCATCATAAAGTCTTTTACCTGTGAGAGTGACGGGAATGGCTGATGCTCATCGATTTCATCTTCATCGTCCACCAGATCTGAGCAACACAACAAACAGATGACTGTTAACACAAATCACATATATCCTCTGCAAACAATCCCATCAGCTTACATCACTCTGCTTTGTAATACAATCATGTCAGTCTTTTGAGCTACACTTTGTATGCGTGTAACATTATATTCATTAACACAAATTCATTGTGCAACCTCTTTCTCCCCCCCACCCATTGGCAGACAGTGGTGGAAAAACACAAACAATACCTTTGTGATCGTTTTCTTTCACTGCAGTGGCATGGACCAGCTGTTCAACAAAACAAAGCATTCATTAGCTACTTTATAAACAACAACTAATTACATTTAAACACACAGTTACAGGTTTTTTTTTTATAATAAATTAGTAGTGAAACTGTATATTTTTTGGTATTTTAATATGATGACATTCTTCATCATTCAACTAGCTATTTGCATTCCACCCATTTCCAAATTGTGAGAACTAGTAGAATGTGTTGCCCTCTTCCTCCTCAACCATACAAGACTTATCCCAGACAGGAGCCATTGGCTGATGGAAGCCCCAGTTACACAGCTTCTAAGCAGTTTCTGTGCATGACAGTGCAACTCTAAATTATTCATATGCAAGATGCACCTTTCCTAACTGTAGGGGAAGCACTACGCGACAGACATTTTGACTTCTCACAGCAGGAATAACTGATATCAAAAATATATTAGATAACAGATAATAAAGGTTTACTTCAAATTGGGTCTTATTTGCATAGTTTTGGCCATCATTCTAGGGGTTTACCTTCAGAAGCTGCAGCTGATCAAATGTCAACTCTTTGACCGGCACCTCAATAAGCTCCAGAGACGTCTTGTCATGTTTCTGTTAAGGGGATAGAAAGCATTTTTTTTAACAGTTAATGATTGATTAACAAGGGTCCGCTATCAGTCAGATGTTTTTTTTTTTTTTTTAAATAAGCATCCATATGACATACATGTGTGCATGCTTAGCATTTTTCTAAAGATCATATTAGTCCTTGGAAAAAACAAAAACATCAAACGAGAAGTATAATATTTCAGATATAACCCTTCAATCCTCAAGTACAACAGGTGTTAAATTTTACCTTCTTGGTGGATATGCAGCACGTCAGATCATGGTATACAATAGGAACTGCATCTTTGGAGAGGTGAACATCAAACTCTACATAGGCTGCACCCTAAAATACACAAAAGAAACACAATTTAGGCAGGAGTCATGTTGAAAGGATTTACTTATGCCTTAATCCTATGCATAACTTACATGCATGGCAGCGCTTTTGAATGAAGCTATTGTGTTCTCCCTGATTCTCTGATGCCTGTGATACACAAATTGAAAAAAACAAATTGTTAACAGATGCAGAATTATACATGCCTATTGACACAAACAGTTGTGCTGTAAACTATATACAGTGGCTTGAGAAAGTTTACACACCCGTGCTAAAGTTGATAAAGTTGAATGACCATCTTTTGGAAATTGACCTTAATGCCTAAAAAAAAAAAAGAAAATCCCACATTATAAGGACACAAATTTTCTTTGTTAATGAATAATGTATTGTAAATAAATAAATGTTCTTCCTTAAAATACAGGGGGAATAAGTATATACACCCCTATGTTAAATTCCCATAGAAGCAGGCAGATTTTTATTATTAAAGGCCAGTTATTTCATGGATCCAGGACACTATGCATCCTGATAAAGTTCCCTTGGCCTTTGGAATTAAAATAACCCCCCCACCCCCACCCCACATCATCACATACCCTTCACCATACATAGAGATAGGCATGGGAAACTTTCCATTAGATCATCTCTCAATGCAAATCAAACCAGCTATTAATCTAAATGAAATATCACCATGCCAATCTCTAGTTATGGTGAAGGGTATGTGATGATGTGGGGGAAGAGCTATTTTAATTCCAAAGGCCAATGGAACTTTATCAGGAGGCACGGTATCCTGGATCCATGAAATTACTAGCCTTTGAAAATAAAAAATCTGCCTGCTTCTATGGGAATTTAACATAGGGGTGTGTATACTTATGCCCACTGTATTTTAAGGAAGAACATTTATTTATTTACAATACATTGTTCATTCACAAAGGAAATTGGTGTCCTAAAAAGGTTGGATTTTCCTAAATTTTTTGAATTACTTTATTCCTCTTTTTAACCAACTTTAGCATGGGTGTGTAAACTTTCTCAAGCCACTGTATTTTGGTCTGTGTTCCATTATACAAGGCACTCTATCCTGTCAAAGACTGACATGATGACTCACTTGGCTGCCTGTGTGCTGCCGGCTCCTCTGTGGCCCACATCCAGAGTACTTCTTTTCTTCCAGTATTTGGTAAAGGAGGTGCTCATATCACACTGATACGCTTGGATCGGCCGGATCACAAGGTAATCCACTAGAACAGAGGATCAAAGTAGGTCAACAGGATTTTTTTATATCCATTGTGAGAACTTCCGGCCTTCCTTTTGCATAGTCAGATAATTGTGAGCCAGCATGTGTGCAAAATCTTACCTCTGACTTTCCCGATGGTCTGTCTGGAATTCCGAGCCATAATTGGAAGTGTGGCTACTCCAATGTCCATACCATTCTCCGAGAAAGAGGAGGACAGGAGGCAAGCTGTGCCCACATATCCTGGATGAGCATCCCCCTGGACTACATGCTCACTCATATCCTCCTGTAAACATATGATATATGAGATTTCTACAATTCCCTTTTCACATGTATTTGTTCGTCAAGAAAACTAATTTACACGAGTATTACCTCAAAGAACTCAAAGGTGAGCTCTAGGTTGTCTGGGTACATGGTGTGGATACTGTACTCAGTCCACTGAGAGGGCCCCAGTCCATACCCACATTCAGGCTGCGAGTGGCGCGACTTATAGCTGTTGGCACTGATCATACTGATCCCCAGAGTGGTGGTCTTCTCCAGAGTGGTGGTCATCCTGTGCCAACACGTAGGACTGAGCTCATCCTCGTCCTCATCTATCTCCTCCTCAAAGCCCTCCAATGTCAGCTTGATTCTGTATGGGTAAGTCAAAACAAAAGTCACACAAATGATACTTAAATACTGAAAGTCACATTTACAGTTGTGCTCATATGTTTATGAGCTCATGCTAAAGTTGACTAAAAAGAAGAATAAAAAAAAAAAAAAATCCTCTTTTGGAAATTGATCTTAATGCCTTAATTTTAAAAAATCCGACCGTTAAAAGGACACAAATTTTCTTTGTATCATAAATAAATGTGCTTCCTTAAAATACAGCGGGCATAAGTATACACACCCCTATGTTAAATTCCCAAAGAGACTGTTATTTCATGGAATCAGGATACTATACATCCTGATCCAGACCGCCAAAACTTTTCAATCTTTCAGAGGTTGATTCAGGCTAAGATTTAGAGACAGGTGAAGAAATTGATATTGTGTAGATCTAGAACTTGTCGTGAAGGAGGCTCCAAATTAGGCTATAATTTGGCCTGGGAAAAAACCAGCATAGCCATTTTCGATGGGGTCACATGGCCTCCAACTTTAAGATATCTGAATGAAAACGGTTTCTCTGGGTATTAATGAGTCTCCCCTTAATGGACATGCCCATTTTATGCTTATTGTACGCAGTTAGGGCAGAAAATACGCAGTATAAAATGTGTTCTATTTATCTATTTTAAATGTCTGTACACACTGGGGTTCCTAAACTAAATCTTGGTATTGCATTAATTGGTTATGACTGGAAAGCTGGGACTCTTGTGGATTCAATGAGAGAATTGAATTCATGTGTGATGATGTTATTCCTTATAGTAGCCAGTTCAATTCCTGAGTGCATTTTCTGAACTTGTGTCACAGGTTAAAATGTTGTGACCTCAAGGGTAATTACAATCTTACATGCAGCAAGTGGCAGCAGGTTGGAGTTCGACCTGGGCCGCTGCCAAAGACTCAGCCTACATGTGACGCACACTCTTCTGGGTCAAATAGAGGTCAACTTATTTCAATCAAATATAAATTAATTCATATTTCTGATTTATGACTTGAAAAGACCAAAGTGCTGTGCTGTATGTCAAATCAATCCTCAGGTTCCCAGCTTGTAAATGCTGTATACTGCTTCTATGTAGTCTACTGTTGACCTTACCACTCTAAAAAAAAGGTGGCAGAATGCTGAGAGGTTAAATTCAGCCTTGGTGTCATCCCTACCTGAAGCGAGACTTCTTGAATTTCTTCTTAGTGATAGATACGGGAGACTTCTGAGAAAAGTGCAGACGCAGCCGGATCTCTGTCTGGCATGTGAGCCATCCAGAGTCGACACAATTCACCCCATCTATAAAAAGAGACAAAGCATGTGACAACAATGTATATTCCCTCTGTCTCCTGTGAGTGCTGACCAGAGAACTGCGACAATAGCAGGCAGGAGAGAACCGTTTGTTCTGGTTACAAACCTCGGATGTACTAAAACAGAGGAAGTGACAACAATGTGGTCTATGGGGATATCAATTTCAAAGAGGGATTAGGCGTATCAGTAAGCAATTTAGTTTTACAGTATTTCTATCTGATCTGTAAACCTGTATACGGTATGTAAGGTACAAAGCACTTTAGTTATAGCTTTTGTGTTTGAAGTGAGCCGTGGCGTCATAGTTTTTGTTTTTATCCAACTTACTGTGAGTTCCAAATTGTCCATCATCAATATTCAGGTGTGGTCCTACAATGAAGGAAAAGTGCATTAGAAACCGGATGGAAGAATCTCAACAGTACAGCGATGGAGGTCAGATCAATACCAAGATGCCACATTCAAGCCTCTGAATTTGATTTGCCTCAACTTCAAGAGTGACTTTAAAAAGTGAAATATTATTGGATTCCGGATTAATCTTTAACTTAGTTAACTAAAGTTTATGCAACCACACAAACAGAACAATTCTGGGTTAAATTTAAAAAGAAACCTCATATTTGTAACAGATTCTTATTGTACTGTAAAAAGTGTTGTAGTATGATTTGCTAGAAGAAAGGAAAAAGAAAAAAAGAGAAAAAAAAAAAAAGGTGAGGTGGCTGGCTGGGTTCAAAAAAGGAAATCAGGGGGCAGACAGGGTTGCAACTATTTATTGTGAATGAGCTTTGTTAGCTGTGTTAGGCCAACACAATAGTGATCTGACAAGGGAGGTCTACAATATCAGGTGAGGACATCTACTGCATTGCAGTGTTTCCTCCATAGCTATAGATTATTCCAGCCAGCGTGGCCCCCTGCCAAAGTATACACACACTGCCAAATAGGCAAGAAGCTGGAGAGGATAACTGTAAATTACAGACAGTGGTTCAGGAGGAAACGCTGCAGTCAGGTGCTAATAGGAACTTTGACATGTACAAGTTGCCTAAAACAAACCAAAGGTCAGACTTGACTATCCCTGAAATAATAACCTTGTTTGTCAGTGCGATTAGTTAGAACTAACCTTACATTAGTGTCAATGGGCAACTGTTACATATGGTGATTGGGCAGGGAATGGGGTGTCTATAGGGTGGTTTGACCATGACACAATTTACCAAACGTGCACCGTTCTTTGTGGTTTTATACCTGTGGGGCTCATTGTGCGGGGTTGTTGATGGGTCTCCCACACATTGACTATCACTTGACAGGGATCCCCTGCATTCTGCAATTTCAATATTTGGAACAATGTTAGGGTTTTCAAATCAGATACATTGAACTACTTTTCAGTCTGGTCTGAGGGCCGTCTTTGGACCAGAGTGTAAGAAAGGATTTAGAGCTGGTATAGTCACCAATCTCCAGCTGGGGCAGTCAGCCACCATGGGTTGAAATCTGAAAAGTTGATTTGTTAGTGAAAAAGGAAAAAAAAAATTCTTTAGTTACAAGCTGCTCTCTTTATCTGTAATAAAGCCATTAACTGTAGCAACAATATGTTAGTAGCATCACATTTATGATGTCTATTATTTTGAAAAACATGGTCTATAAGTTTAAAAACTATATTGCTGCTGACAAGTTTCTACAGGAATGTATGAAATGAGTAACTTCAGTTTCTTAAATTTCAAGCCTGATTCCGACTGCATGAATAAATCCTAACACTTGCAGATGTTTAGTTATTGCCTGGCATCAACTGTTGGGCGTAATAACACACACCCAATACAAGAAAATAGATAATACTCAGAGAGAGCTGGATACTATCATTTTTCAGGTAAACGTCTGACTGACTTATGATCAGTCTCTTTCTTTTAAGGGAAAATTTGGTCCCCATTGTGTTTGTGTACGTCAACTGTATACAGCAGAGGCTCAAGTGAGCAGCTAGTGCTTCCAACATACTCTTTCAAAGTCAGTGGATTTTCCCCCCTCCTGCTGATGAGCTGTAACAGGAAAGGTATGGATTGGTATAAAACCTGAAATTAGGGTTAGGCGTATGACGATTACCACAGAGCAATATCAAGATGGACCAAGATATCGTTGTTAGGAGTTAAGTCTTATAGGCTGTCCTATAAAGGAACTATGATTTTAACTGATTGAACTGTGACAATGTGCTCAAATCCAAATGTGTTAATTCATTTTCAGGCATCTCACTGCATATATATATATATATCTGTACAGGCCCAAGTGCTGAGCACTTGGACTGTGGACTGGGGCTGTGCAAGTCAACAAATCATGTGGCCATAAAAACCTGCTGCAGGGGCTATATCCATCACTATGAATGACAGGATGTCTGTCTTATCAGTCGTGACGTTCTTTCCCCAGAAAAGAGAGCGTTCTATAGACTAGAAAAAGAAGTGCGTCTGTAATTGTACCAGTAGCTCTCAACTATGTAAACCAATGACAATAATTGATTTGAGATTTTTTGCTATTATGGAAAGACAAGGAGCTGATGGCATCGTTCATCGGCCCAACCCTAGCTGCAATTAACACAAGTCATGCAAAAATTACTTTGAAATAAACAGCATTTATCTTTTGCCAATACTGCTTTCAATCATGTTTGACAGCAATGAGCAAATCAATACGTCTATTAGGACTATACCACCATTAAGAAAGGAGACTCTGCTCACCTTTGGTTCCAGAATGAAGCCTTTAAAATAGCGGTACTTGGACACTCCTTTAGGCACAGTGATTGTTGTAGTCCACATATTTCTGTCAGGGAGTCAAAATATACATTCATATTTTAGACAGACAGAAAAGCCTGGTAGAGAAAATCAATGTAAAATGTTTTTAATGAGTGACCCATTACGCATTAGGTTTAACCTACCCATCGTTGCTATCAGGATATAAGGTCACAGCTTTTTGATGGCTCCAGCTGCCCAGGGCTTCACAGCTGCCAACGACTGCAATCACCTCACCTAGAAATGTTCAAATTGTCAGTTTACCCATAGACTGTATGTATATAAAGATGGAGGGGGATGCGTAACGGCTGCAGATCGGCTTCGCTGCGTGACGGCTCCGTGCTCCGCCTTCCATCAACACCCACGAGGTCCGGATTTGTTGTGGAACGGCTGCGGCTCTGACTGACAGCTGATAAATTGGGGGTGACAGCTTCCCAAAAGTGGAGCAAAAACATCTTGATCGATCCCTGGTGGCTGGCTGCAGTATGGCTAATAAACCCCGCCCCCTCCATGTTAGCTGATAAGACATTGGCCAAAGTAAAAAAAAAAAAAATTTAAATCAAAGTACACGTCAAAAAAATGTTCACCAAAGACGGTGTTTTTTCATTATAGGTAGTTCTTAACGCGCTGATTATGCGTATCCAGGATTTTTTGCCTTTACTTTTGTACAGTGGGGGAAAGCTGAGACGCGTCGTCCATCTTTACCCGCGGTCAATGCTTTTACCTGATGTAACTTCAGCAGAAATTGAAAAAAATGAAAAAGAAAGATGACTAACATTAAAAACAACTTTTGCAGTTTTGGATACAATATTTAGATGTAAACATATTTGAAATTCCTTTCCTAAACAAGAAAATTCTTGTTGCTTGTAAAGCATATTTTAAATTAAAATTTAGGGACATTTTTTAAAAGGGATTTGAAAAAAAAACTGTTGGAAAAGTAAAACAGAGATAACCAGGTTTGTCAATGATGAACTTTTGACTGTAGTTATGACGAGTGAAGTGAAGCACATCAATAACTTTTCATGCATTAAAAGCAATTACATCTATCATCCTTGCCGATATAAGTTTTTAAAAAGTTATTTTTTCATGTGCCAGATTAAATGATTGTGTGATACACAGATTAACTAAACTGTGTCATAATTTAAACTATGATTTCAATATCTGGGGAAAGAGTATTATCTTTTGGCAATACTACACTTCACGAATAGATCATCTATGAAAAAGCCAATAACATAGCTATTTTTAAAATGTAGGCTAAAGATCATTTTTAAACTTTTTACTGTTGCATTGCAGCCATACCTGGGGATGTTTCTCCTCTGACAGCCAGGGTCACCTGAGTGGTCTCCATAGTTTACACAGGCACAGAGAAATAAACAGGCGGCAAAAGCAATCTGAAAAACATCAACAGGTTTGAAATTATTATTATGAAAAAAAATCTTGATCAGAATTAATAACCAGGTTAATCAGTTACGACAGATGGACTGTAGCTTGTTACGAGTTAAGTGCACATAAATAACGTTTCCTGCTGGTGAAATCATATTTCATCCTTACGATATGTTTTTACTCATCAGAATCAGCTTTTTAGCCAAGTTAGTGTGTACACAAACAAGGAATTTGACAATTTTTGTGCTCAATATCAAATAAAAACTACACAATATAAATTTAATGTAAATCACATCTGTCTGATAAGGCTGACTTCCTGTTGCCAGTAGGGGGCGCTATGACTAGGCTATAACTCAATATTGGCATGTAGATGTCTTCAGGCCAGGACTTTTATCAAGCATTTAAAGTTTGGGCTAGATTGGGCATTATTTACAGTCAAGTTAAAAGCCACTTCCTGTTTAGTGGTGTAACATGGAAATTTGAGCCATGCGCTGCTCAAGCCATCCAACGACAGCTCAGAAGGTTTGGAAGTTAGCTTTGCCAAGATTTTACTGCACAATTTTGAAGTCACTCCATGGATGTATAACAATAACTAGACACCAGATCCCAAAATGAATCCTATTCAGTTCAATGGAGCTGCTCCATGGATGTAGAATAAAAACTGGATACAGCATTTGAGTTGAGAGTTGGTCAGTGGTGCATGAAGCCAAAAATTACCCGGATGATTGGCACTGATCACGCACTGTGTGGCTCATACAGCCATAGACAGTTAAAGAAATGGACCAACAGATCCTATTGTTCTGGACGGAGACCAGTGAAGTCTATTAGAAGCACTTTTCCGGCGATGGCTAGGCTTTACTGCAGCCTCCAACTCAGCTTGACGACATAGATGTGACGTGAACAACGTGTCTGAAAGTTGTAAGACTTCTGGTAGCTGTGCAAGAGAAATCTCAATCATTGCCAATCAGCAGAGACAGAGAGGTAGGCATATGTTAGCAGTAATTAGCCTGTGCCTATGTTATCTCCTAACTAACATGCTAGTTAGCATTAACATAGGCACAGGCTAATTACTGCTAACTAACATCCTAGTTAGATAATGGAAGTCCAAACTGTCTGCGTGCTTCTCCTGACAATACGGTGATTTGTCGACTATGCGGCGGTAAATCGCGTGGTTATGACAAAATCCTATTTTCATTGCTACGGAGCAATGACGTGATAATGGTTGTGTAATATAATTTATGTAATATTTTGCCTGTTATGTTTCATTTATTGTGCAATACAGACAATTAAAATAACTATAAAATATATAAATGCATATGACACTGTTGTCAAAACCCACGCAATCGACATAGACACACTTGCAGACGTCTTGGAAGTTTGTGATCAATACTGTATGGTGATGTCACCAAGTGGTGTCCCATTTCATACGGGTGTGTTTTCACCCATAACCCTTACCACTCGGTTTCAAGGGCCAAGGGCTAGGGGTAAGGGGTAAGATGGAGAAAATTCAGCCAAAAAAAAAACATTGTGGTGACGTCACAGGTCTTCAATGCTACGAGCCCAAGCACGTGACCCATTAAAATGTCAAATTTATCGCTGTTCTGTGTACCAATTTTCAGGCAAAATTATTATAATAGAAAGGTAAATGATATTAAGGCTTCATAAACAAGGGCGTCCGCCTTGAGTGACTGGTGGGCTGCCATCACAGGAAGCTGAGCATAGACTTTGTTTCATACGTCCGACCCAGCTCCATCCACGTTGTCTTTTTTCTTTCTTTAACTGTCTATTGTTTATGTCCATTTTTGGATTAGCCGACGCCATGCACTACGCCACCAGGAGCCGCCCACCTAACAAAACATTATTTTCAACATTAACGATTAGACAGTGAACATATCAGGCATTTTGTTTTTTGTCTTCCTTGTTTATTAGGATTTATTGGACGTTAACGTACGTGGCCCGTTTTCAGACAAGAAAACACGCTGTAATTTCCCTTTCTCTGTAAAGACAAACGGATACAAGATTTTAAAACAATCATGGCAGCCAATATTAACGTTAGCCTACCTTGTTGATGTCGGCCGTGAACGTTGTGTATCGCCCTTGGCAGACTCGAAGATGGAGGGGCTCACGGGAACATGCTCACAGACAGTGACCGGCTCGCCTAGTTAGTTATCCCGCAGAAAGGCGTCGTCCAAGCGAAGCATAATCTCACCAGCCGGTTCATTGCTATCACGGCTTGACTTTAACGGTAAAAAAATAGAGCACAAAAATAACGCCTGGCGCAATAACACAATAAATACAAACGGCCAAAACACCCCAAAGATAATACTATCAAGATGCTGTAGCTAACGTTAGAGAACCTCGCGGTAATCTCCGACTCTAACGAATGGTTGACCGGGTCGAACGGTTGAGGGTTTAGCAAACAATATCAAGCATTAAAAGTTAGCTAGCCATAATAAAAAAAAACAAGACTTCCGGTGTATACTTTCAAAGTAAAGCATTTCTTGCTCAACATACTAATGTGAACGTAAATAGTTGAATAAACAATTTAGAGAAAACAACGAGGCAAGTGTGGCTTAAAATTAATTTAAATTATACATATGAATTAATATTAAATATTTTATATCTAATCATATTTTCGAATATATTACTGTAACCTGCACTGCACACAAAAAAAGAGACCCCCATCGCTGTTGGGTGCATTTGTGCAATTAAATCAGGTGGCTTGCTTTTTAAATGGGAAAAACACCCCGGTAACTATCTAATATGACACTGACAGTGCACATTTGGTAAACGTTTCCAACCTACATCTGGCATAGCAAGTGAGGCCTCTCTTACATAGCACACCGGTTGTAGAATTTCTCCACTGCTGGGCTGTGTATTTAAAACAGGGCCATAACTAGTATTTCTGTAAATGTGGGGCTTTAATTACCCAATGAGATTAGTGGCATTGAATGATTACACAGCCTTATTGGGTTATATCTTTCAAAGTTAATATTCTTTACCACAATTACAGGTATGGCTTTGAGTAAAAGTATTTAGATTTGGGAGACACAATTCACTGATGCCATGAATGAAGAAATACATTGGGATTTAAAACCATTCACGGTTTAAATAAAATAAAAAATACAAATTAGGTAGGTTAAATTGTACTGGAAGCATGGCCTCGGTATCTTTAACATTCTCAATGTAGATCCGAGGAGCATTGTCTAATACTGTAAAACTTTTATTTTGAATGTATGATTTCCGTATATGATCTTTGATTTCCTGTTGTGTTCCGCTAGCTTCTTGACAGAGCTGGCTCATACCGCCCTGTTCTGGATAACGTGCTAGTTACAGTGGATGTTGCATAAATGGAATTTAGTACGCTCGGTCCCAAAAAGTGGTAAACAAACTAGAAAGTCGTATGTATTCTGCTGCCAATTTGTTAGTGGAACAGATGACGGTAAAAGTGACGCAGTAAAAAAATTTTTTTTTTATTTGTTATGCTTTTAGATTGGAAATAACTGCAGTAGACTAACGTTAAATCGCAATTCTGTGTGAATTTCTGGGGATAAATAATTTATAATAATACAAATATTTCTTTTTACTAAGTACATTTTACCATGAGTTGAAAACAAGATAACTTCAAGTTAATAACGAAATAACAAGGCTTTGATTGTTTTTCGACGTGGAGGCTGGCAGCACCACTTCCTAGAGATAAGTTTTTGTTTAGCCTACCAAGAATTCTTGACTCTTGACCGAAAACATCTCCATATAGGAATGAGTCATGTGTCCTTACCGTTCTCTACGAACGCCTCCAGTTGCACGACTGAAATGTTATAGCCTATAACGCCACTTGATAAGGACAATATTCAGCTAGATTCAGCTGGGTGACTGGGACAGATCAGATTACTGTAATATTTCTCATGTCAACAGGCTTTCAATCAGATGTGTTCCTGCCATCAAAGCATGCACTTCCACCTTCACATACAGGATAGGCTGCTCTACATTACAACATTCATTGGTTTTTGACCCGGGAGGAAATTCTTTAACCCTTGTGTTGTCCTCCTGGGTCAGACTTTTTTTATTTTTCACTAACACCACTTTACTAGTTTTACACTACTTTTTGGAATTCATAGTCAATAACGCTCATTTATATAGAATTACACCTAATATTTGAGTTAAAAAAGCAGAAATTGTAAATTATTTTGACTAATAGTTAAGATCAGAGGAACGTACAGATGAGTTTAGTCAGGAATGAAAGTGATGAAATGTATTTGCAAAGAGCGTTGTATGGAATCCAATCCATTTTTGTGGTAATTTGGTTAAAAAGAAACCCATATTTCAGATATAGACATTTTTAAAGGGGGTCAAATTTGACCCGGGTTAAGAAAGTTCACGTTTTATCCTCAGAAACTGTGGCAAATAATAAAGTGTATATTATATATACAATATTTATATATATTGTGTATTTCTTGCATGTCATAATGAATTATGTGTCAGATTATGTCAGTTTTCTTATTCATTTAACAGACTAACTAGCCAAACCCACAGTTTATAGGCTCTGAGTTGGGACAAAGTGCCTTGCTCAAGGGAACGTCAGCAGTGAGTATATACATATGCAACATAATGGCTAATGGGTTATATGATCAGGTTACTTTCACTGCCTTGTCGACCACTGGCACATTGGACATGTTATCAACATCCTAGAGGGTCTTTAGACAAAGTGATGCCACTCTAAGTGAGCAAGTTTTGATTGACAGATGTTTCAGGTTTCATGTTTCTTTCTGTTTCTTTGTCACTAACCGCCAACCATTTGTCAACGATGCTGCAAAAGACATATGTGACTATGATTCTGAGCCCCTTGCATACAGTCAGTGGTTCAGACTTCAAATAAAGGTTTAGGCTGTAGCCCCCTCCAGTGTTCAAGAGGGGAAGAAACATTGCAGTAGAAATAAATTAAAGTGATTCACACTTTTCCAGGACTTCAGCTTCCTCACACTGCATTTCTTCATCTCTGGCATGCCAGAGGCCTTTTATAATAATCCTACATATGTGGAAACAAAGTAGTGTCAAGTCTTTTTGATGAATCAGGGATTACTGAGTCCCTCTTGTTTTGGATAAGGCAGACACTGCAAAGTACTAATGAGCTTCAATGGGAAGGATTAGAGTTTTATATTTTAGGATGAGCTGTTCCTTAAAGTAGGCTGTCTTCACTTCTTGTCTTGCTTTGTTAATGAACACCAATGGGACCATTCTGTGATGCGGCAGAGTAATCCATCTCGCCTTGGCAAATGCTGAAAATCTTGGCCCTGGATGTTTCAAGCATGAAAGGTTTTGGAGATCTACCAGTACCAGTGGACTGATGCTGAGATGTGGTTTGAGATTGCAAGAAAGGAAAGGGATAGAGAGAGAGAGGCGACATGTTGGTACTTCTGTTGTTCTCAGGTCAAATTTGACCCCTTTTAAAAATGTCTATATCAGAAATATGGCATTTTTAACCAAAGGATGTATATTCCATGCAACACTCTTTGCAAATGCAATTAATCACTTTCATTGAATTTCAAGTAAAAATTGAAATGGTTTCAAATCAGTATCCTGACCAAACTCATCCACTCAACATACTTTCCTCTGATCTTAACTATTAGTCAAAATAATTCATAATTTCTGCTTTATTAACTCAAATATTAGGTATAATTCTATTTATTGACCATGGATTCCAAAAAGTAGTGTAAAACTAGTGGTAGTAAGGTGGTGGTAGTGAAATAAAAAAAAAATAATGCGTTAAAAATGTCGAAAAAAGGGTACAAAAAATTGTTAATAAGTGTTAATCTTTTTGACAACACAAGGGTTAAGGAAACTGAGAAATCATGAGTTAAAAGAGAATGCAGCATTTTGAATACTCCAGGCTATTTCTCAGCTCCCAGCAGTGCTCCCATTACAGAGTCACAACCTGTTTTATTTCTGTATGTCTCTGTCATTGTAGGGAAATTATAGAGGCTGCCGCAAAATTACATCAACAATAATTTATAATTGTACTAAATTATTGTCGGTGCTATGGAATTGTGGCAAATACAACATATAAAAAATTTGCGTTTTGTTTTGTATATTGCACATTGATTTTATTATCTATAACAGAGATTAACTTTAGCTCACAGCCATAACACTGATCACATAGTTGAAGTCATATACAGCATCTCTTTAAGTAGGCCTGCTGGATGTGAAGACACATCACTCATCTCTTATTGGGACGTTAGGAGGAAACATCCATTCAATAAATCCATAGCATCATCCATAAATTTTGCATCGACCATGTAGTTATTAGTTATTGTAGTAGTTTGCATTTCAATAGATTGATTTAGAATCCCAGTATTAAAATAAGAAAACCAAAGAAACAATGACAGAACAGTAAGACTAACTAAGTTAAGTACATAAAATGCTGAAATAAATTAAAACATGAACTTCAAGAAATTAAAATTCAACACATAATGAATGTTAAATACTAACATATAATGTAGCCTATATAAAAATGGGGTTTTGCAATATGGCCAAATCCTTATAGGTCATTTCATATATCGATTTTGATATCACAATATAGCACTTTTACTGGTAATTAAATAAATAGTCTATAGGAAACAACAACCACATGATAAATCATATTTCTGTATATTCCTCTGTGGTAACTGTTGTCGTGACCCAGTTCCACCTTTGGTTTTTCAACATAATTTTTCCATAAAAGTTTGGTTATGACAGTTGACTTTTGGTTTCACATGGGACACAAAACATGGTCTTCTGAGTAAAAGTACGGTGTTTGTTAAATATAGGACTACAATTCCCACAGGGCTCCTTCTAGCTCCTGTAGTTAGCCTGAGACAGGTGTGGACAATTTGAAGCTAAAGTCACGGGAGAGAGACAGTTTACCGTTGTAACAGCAGCCGAAAATGTAAGCTTGTTAATTTTATTTAATTGTTGTAAAGGCCAATTTGTTTTGTTGAATGTGTGTTGACAATATTATTACATACATATATTGTATTAACCACACGAGCCAACGACATCAAGTTAGCCTCACGAGCCAAACAACAAAGTCACCACAACCCTGGGTAGCTAAAGCTAGCTAAATAACTTGAAAGGAAACGACTTAGAAATGTCTATACTAGAGGTATCTTCAAGGCTATAAAGTGGCTTTTAGAAAACATTTATAAAGAAGCCATGACAAGGGCTGTGTGATACATACGAGCTCAATTTAATTTCCTTTTAATCGAGTTTTTTTGTCTCTGTGGGTTGACCATAGACCGTTAATATTAAGGGTTGACCGGTGTCGTGCCAATGTACTTATCCCCGCCAGGATTTGTATCCCCTGGCCGCGGGAGCGCGCATGCACACAGAGCGGAGATACTGCTGTCCTTCGAATTGTTTAACTGCTGCACTTTGAATTTACCTCTTAAATTGAACAAATAGCGACGTGGAAGACTCGACAGGGTTTTCCATAGTAACATGGGTCTCAGTTAACTACATAAATACGTGTATTTGTCTGTTACGTTAAAGCGACGTGTGAATTGTTTATATAGCGTCGTTTAATATTATGGAGTGATAGGCATATCCTCCCGGTCCTCTAACGTGATTTCTGTTTTAATTTAATTTAGTTTAATATGGCTTTTCAATTAAGCATTTTTTCACCTGTCTACCACATGAGTTACATAGGAGGTACTAAAAATATCAGACCGTTTTTCACCTGATATTTTGTGTGTCTGTCCTGTCATCATGAGTCTTATTTTGTGTGTCTGTCCTGTCATCATGGGTGTTATTTTGTGTGTTTAATAGGTCACAATAAACAACCTGAAATAAATTGGGGAGGTCTGCTGTTGTCTAGCAGAAGTTACATAGGGGGTACCCAAAATATCAGGCCGTTTTCTACTTGATATTTCGTGTATCCCATCCCTAACATGCAAAGGGTCTGTCCTGTCATCATGAGTCTCATTTTGTGTGTTTAATAGGTCACAATAAACAACCTGACAAAATTTGGGGAGGTCTGCTGTTTTCTAGCAAAAGTTACATAGGGGATACCCAAAATGTCAGGCCATTTTTCACCTGATATTTTGTGTATCCCCTATGTAACTTTTGCTAGACAACAGCAGACTTCCCCAAATTATTTCATGTTGTTTATTGTGACCTATTAAACACACAAAATAAGACTCATGATGACAGGACAGACACACAAAATATCAGGTGAAAAACGGTCTGATATTTTTAGTACCTCCTATGTAACTCATGTGGTAGACAGGTGAAAAAATGCTTAATTGAAAAGCCATATTAAACTAAATTAAATTAAAACAGAAATCACGTTAGAGGACCGGGAGGATATGCCTATCACTCCATAATATTAAACGACGCTATATAAACAATTCACACGTCGCCTTAACGTAACAGACAAATACACGTATTTATGTAGTTAACTGAGACCCATGTTACTATGGAAAACCCTGTCGAGTCTTCCACGTCGCTATTTGTTCAATTTAAGAGGTAAATTCAAAGTGCAGCAGTTAAACAATTCGAAGGACAGCAGTATCTCCGCTCTGTGTGCATGCGCGCTCCCGCGGCCAGGGGATACAAATCCTGGCGGGGATAAGTACATTGGCACGACACCTGTCAGTAGCCTAACTGGCACATTTTCTAGTTCTTTTTTAATTGGTGTTGACAGAATATGACAGCTTTAGTTTACACACAAATATATTTATTTTTTCTGCATAGGCTCGCATATTGAAAACCTGGTTTACACTGCAAAATATACATAATATAACCCACTGCTGGCAGTTTGTTACATAGGACGGTGAAATACCTTAACAATGACCTTATCAACCATGATGGCTGCAGTGTTAATATTTCTGTGACCCCTTTTCATTTATCAGAAACAGCACTTAATGCATGCTTTTTACTTCATTTAATCACTCCACTTCTAGTTCAGCAAACTAGAAAGCTAAAAGTATTCATCGACGACCTTTGTGCTGTGGGGCAGTTGCTCACTCCCTCGGCCCTGTGGTATTTTGTTGTCCCCCAACCTGTTCTCAGATCTATGGCCGCTCCGTGGGCAGAAGGGGACGTAGCGAACCCAAGATTGGGACGATAGGCGAGAGGTTATGCCAAAGGGGAGGTCATACACCTCTTCAGTTGACAAGGTGTAGTTTGAGTCCTCAAGAGTTACTTTGTTCCCGGCTAAGAGGCCACGCTCACTTTTGGTCCCTGTGACAGTGGAATTAGACTATTAGACCACATCGTATTTACTATGGCATACATACATTCACATACATTGACTGCTGTCTGATTATCAGCCTTCCATTTCAGCCTACCAGGAATTGTGTTATCTAGGAAGAAGCCAAGAAACCCTCCCACGAACATGTGTGTGGTCAACAATATGTGCAACACTTGGTCTACCTCTTTAACACCTGAGTCACACACCAAGGGCGAAAAAATATTAGTGCAATACAGTGAAAATACTTTCAGATTGAGGTGCATCAATTGCTGTTCTTTTCAAGTTAAAAGACTGAATGTAAGCTGTTAAAGTAATGTAATATTGTATACAGTGTACCTGTTTCTAAGAAATCAGGATTCTTCATTATCCAGTTTGGAATAACGAGTGCAGAAAACATGGAAAAACCAAAAACAAATATATTCCTGGAGGAATTCATGTCTGTGGACTGTAAATGAGATGTCAGTGATAAAAGAATGCAACAATTGAATAATAGCAAAGCATTTGGAAACAATTTGGTTGAATATGAAATCATGAATTACCTGCAGATTAGAAATTCCTGCTGCAGTTATGACTCCAAACATGATCAGGAACATCCCTCCTACCACAGGGGTGGGGATGGTGGTGAAGATGGCTCCAATTTTACCCAGCATCCCAATCAAAATCATGAAAACTCCACTCAGAAGAATCACCGTTCGGCTACCTACCTGTTACACAGTAAAAGTAGTTTGAAATATGAGAGTTTTGCTTAATCTGCTTTTCCACTTAAAAGTGAGCCTAGTTATGAAATTATGCAGTTTAAATGAAGTTTAAACTATAATGTTGACATCACTTTTGTATCTCACCTTGGTGATACCCAGGGCAGCCACATTCTCACTAAATGAGGTAGTGCCGTTGCCTGTGCCGAAGGCCCCTGCCAACAAACTGCCTAGCCCTTCAACACCAATGCCCCGGCTGATGGCGTGCTTGGGGGGAGGAGGCGCCCCTGACAGCCTGGCACATGCATGGTAGTCCCCCACAGACTCTGCCATGGAGCATATTATTCCAGCCATCATGCCAAACACACCTGCCAGGCTCACAGTTGGCATACCCCACTGACCTGAATGAGGAGTCAAAATGGCGATTATTGGATAGTCTATAAAAAACATCTTAATGCTTTCAGCAATGTTGTAAACATGATTCTGCACCCATTATACCAATTGCTTTCCCTTTTTGTGGACTTACCAGGATAAGGAAATGTGAACCAGGAAGCCTTGTTCAACACATCTCCCTTCACATCAGTGCGAGCCAGGTGGCCATATTGGGCTGGATCCGATGGTAGGACATCATAGATAGTGAGGAGGTAGCACAATAACCATGAGACCGAAATGCCCAGCAGAATCTAATACATATCTAATATTAGTGTCAGTATTTCCAAGCAACCATAAAATAATAACAAATATGCCATCAATAATGTGTATCTGAGTGTATAGTGATGACTTTCCTGAACATACAGGCATTATTTGAAAGATATAGAACTTTGAGGTGTGCAGTTTCTTGGCTTTGCTATATGCAGGAACAAGGATTGGTATGCGGCGGAGGTACTGGGAGAACAAGATGATCAGCACTGTGGTCCTGTGTGTGTATAAGAACTGTCATTAGCAGGATGATGCAGTAGTATAGACTAATGTTATAATTGAAACAAGCGAGTGATGACACCATCTTTACTGAAGGAAAATTAGTGAAAAAATCGTAACCGGTAAAATAATAATTCACAGTGGTAGCGAGCGCTTACATACATGGCAGAGATGCCCCAGTGGCTGCCAACCTTGTCTCCAGCTGAATCGTACAGTGACAGGCCTATGAGAGAGACTGTGGGGGCAATGGTTAATGGGCCAATGAAGCGCATGAGGTAACCGATGAGCCCAGAGAAGCCAACTAGGATCTGGAGGACAGAGGCCACCATGATAGAGCCCTGCAGCTGTGGACAGGAACACAATCACCACTCTCTCTTTGGTTTAGTGACTTTAACACCAATATGACTGGTTACTTCCTGGAGCAGAAGCTACAGGAATTCACTAAATTAATCATTAGCTCCACAGAACTGCTTGCTTTGTGTGTTTTGTTTGGTTTTTATTAATTCTGTGGATCCACAGTGTGTAAGCTCACGGTTCTCATGCGGGTCTGCCACACTTCTACAAAGAGAGGTGAGGACGTGTTGACCAGACTGGCGTTCTGGGTCCAAGCTGGGCACTTCCACTCCGGCATGGACAACATAGCCATGGCAGGGGTCACCAAAGCAAATGTACCCCCCTGCAGAATGGGAAGCCTACAGGTGTGATAGAAACAAACAATTCTGTTACATAAAAATACAAATTATTTATGGTGGTGTTGATGATTTCTATTTTTATTAGGCCTACTATTAAATCTAAGTTATTGTTAGCCAAAATGATGTCAAACAACATGCCTAACAACAATAGGTGTGAGACTATTTGTACAAAGAAACAAGACTAGAGTCTGCAGCCACACTACAAGCTCAGTAAGACTCACATACTGTACTAAATGCTAATGCCAGCATGCTCACAATGAAAAGGTTGACATGCTGGTGTTTAGCAGATAGACTTTAATGATTTGATGATTAGTTTACATGCTAACATTTGCTACTTAACAGTAAACCCAGGTTTAAGTTGAAGCTGATGGGAGTGTTTTGGGAACAGTTTTGCAGGTTTTTGGTAAAAATGAACAGTTGCATACTGTGTTAAACCGTATAACTAACACAACCACACAAGTGTTTCTATCAACCAGACAAATGCAAGCCTGTGTTCACTCTTTCATTAGCTTTATTTTAGTGTCCACTTAACTTTTGAGAAATATTTTAGGTGTATAGCCGCTACTATTTCTTCACCAGCTAACTGCTTAGTCTGTCTCTCATTTAGTGCTGGGTAGGTAGCATACACCCTTTGTTTTTGTTTTTTGTACAGATAACCACTGCTGCTTGAAAATGGTTTGAGAGCAGTGAGACTAAACCAAAAAGAAATTCTCTAATTCTCTGTAAGCTCTGTTGGCCATACTTAATTAATCAATAACATAAATATACCAACATGTAGAACTTTAAGTCTGTGTAATTTATTAAGTGTTTAAAGTAAAAAAAACTTTACCAGGGTCTCATCTCAACTATCTTCCAATCATTTGTTACAGGATGAGTGGTGCAATGAACTAGCACCGTCATTCTGACCTTACACCGAAGGTGACTTGCAGCACAGTGATCAGGCCCGAGGTGAAGAAAATGGTGTTGATGAGACAACTCTGGGTCAGGCTGTCGTGCTGCAGACACAGCCCCTCCGAGAGAATGAGGGGGATGGAGACGATCCCACCAAAGGCTGTCAGGTAATGCTGCACAGGGGCAGAACAGTGATGACAATGATGAATTTACGGTATTGATAACGTCCTTTCAAAAACCAGCACGTCATCTTCTTTCTCTGGGTTGATAAAACAATGCATCATCTCCCTTTAGAGTAATTGACTGCTACAATATGTAGTTAAAGTGACAGGCCTAAAAACTGATCAGTCACAGCAGTGCTCCTGGTTTCACAACCATGCAATTATCAATGTTAACTAACAATGTCACCAATTTAATAGAACAGCCACTAGTCTTAATGCACGACTGCTCCCGGTGCTGCTGGAAATACTGCCGCATGTCACTCTTCGGCCAGATGTCCCTCACCTTCCGCTTTATTTGTTTTAAACTCTGGTGAATTCATGAGGACTATGGTGAACTGGTCCTCAGATCTCTGCAGGGTAAATCCAGACAGCTAGCTAGACTATCTGTCCAATCTGAGTTTTCTGTCACACAACTAAAACTACTTTTGAACAAGCACGTTCCACCAAAACAATTTCCTTCCCGAGGCTTTTTTGCACCGTGGCTCCGTCCGGCGCTTAGCTCCTCCCAAGACAATTGTGATTGGTTAAAAGAAACGCCAATAAACCAGAGCTTGTTTTTCTCCCATTCCGGAATGCTGTGTGGACTAGCCAGACCCTCCTCCGCAGGACTGTGGAATTCAACCTAGTACACTGCTGTCACTGGTTAGTTTTCTGACTTGTTCCTGTAACTGCGGACCTACCTATAAAGAAGTGATAAAACACACAAAACATTTTAGGATGCTATTTTATATTACCCCAATAACGATGTGGGTTCAACAGCCACAGCAACCGAAAATATTCACAAGACACTCATAGAACTTTAAAGTCCTTTTCACACCCACCTGTATGGCCAGAAAAGTGCAAAGGTACCAAGGTGGAACATCAGTCACACCATAGGTTGGTTTATTTGTCTCTTCCTCTTCCTTGTTCTCTCTCTTTACTCTTGGTTGATCAATGACATCCATCTGCAGCACCAAAATTTTTTTTTTAACATTCTGGAGTTTTTGTAGTGTAACAGAAGGACAATCCAGGTAGAGAGCCATCTTAACAACATATATGGCGTTTTTCCACTGATGGTAACAGCTCGCCTCGCCTCTACTCGACTCAACTCGACGCACTCTGCGTCCGTTTTCCATTGCGGATTGAGTAACAGCTCAGCATGGCTGGTCACCATAGCTACGCAGCCGGTAACTGCCATGATGTAATTTTCAACGCGACTCACAACAGCAAGTTGGAGGTGTTTGTTTTGATTCTCGGCCAGAAGAAATTTGTTTCAAAAGAAGCTGAAGGAAGCAACAAAAATCACTGCTGGAAAAAAAACAGGAGTTTGGGAATTCCGACGGAGTTTGGGAATTCCGACGGAGTTTGGGAATTCCGACGGAGTTCAGACGTCGACGTGACCATTGTTCGCAGACACAAAAGGGTAAGTTAAGTTTCCTGGTAACGTTAGTTAACATTTGCATGTGTTCAGGGTCACAGTCAGTATTTACAATACACCATATAAAGAACATGAACTTTAGCAACCATGATTACACACCAAAATATGTATGCTCTGTACTGTGTGTTTCAGATCCTTCACGCTTTGCAAAATCGGCACCGACTGTTTGGGCGTTTGATGTACAACTGGTGAAATACAGTTGTGCTCATAAGTTTACATACCCTGGCAGAATATATGATTTCTCAGCCATTTTTCAGAGAATATGAATGATAACACAAAAACTTTTCTTTCACTCATGGTTAGTGGTTGGGTGAAGCAATTTTATTGTCAAACAACTGTGTTTACTCTTTTTAAATCATAATGACAACAGAAACTACCCAAATGACCCTGATCAAAAGTTTACATACCCTTTTGATTTTGGCCTGATAATATGCACACAAGTTGACACAAATGGGTTTGAATGGCTACTAAAGGTAACCATCTTCACCTGTGATCTGTTTGCTTGTAATCAGTGTGTGTGTATAAAAGGTCAGTGAGTTTCTGGGCTCCTGAGAGACCCTTGCATCTTTTATCCAGTGCTGCACTGACATTTCTGGATTCTGAGTCATGGGGAAAGCAAAAGAATTGTCAAAGGATCTGCGGGAAAATGTAATTGAACTGTATAAAACAGGAAAGGTACATAAAAAGATATCCAAGGAATTGAGAATGTCAATCAGCAGTGTTCAAACTCTATTTAAGAAGTGGAAATTGAGGGATTCTGTTGAAACCAAACCACGGTCAGGTAGACCAACAAAATTACAGCCACAATTGTCAGGAAAATTGTTTGGGATGCAAAGAAAAACCCAAAAAATAACTTCAGCTGAAATACAGGACTCTCTGAAAAAATGTGGTGTGGCTGTTTCAAGATGGACAATAAGAAAGCACTTGAACAAAGATGGGCTGCATGGTTGAGTCGCCAGAAGAAAGCCATCACTACACAAATACCACAAAGTATCCCATTTACAATACACCAAACAGCACAGAAACAAGCCTCAAAACTTCTGGAACAAAATCATTTGGAGTGATGAGACCAAAATTGAACTTTTTGGCCACAACCACAAACATTACATTTGGAGAGGAATCAACAAGGCCTATGATGAAAGGTACATCATTCCTACTGTGAAACACGGAGGTGGTTTGCTAATGTTTTGGGGATGTGTGAGCTACAAAGGCACAGGAAACTTGGTCAAAATTAATGTCAAAATGAATGCAGCATGGTGTCAGAAAAAACTGGAGGAAAATTTGCACTCAACAGCCCGGAAGCTGCGCATGGGACGTACTTGGACATTCTAACATGACAACGATCCAAAACACAAGGCCAAGTCGACCTGTCATTGGCTACAGCAGAATAAAGTGAAGGTTCTGGGGTGGCCATCTCAGTCTCCTGACCTCAATATCATTGAGCCACTCTGGGGAGATCTCAAACGTGCAGTTCATGCAAGACAACCCAAGAATTAACAGGAACTGGAGGCTTTTTGCCAGTAAGAATGGGCAGCTTTACCATCTGAGAAATTAAAGAGCCTCATCTACAACTACCACAAAAGACTTCAAGCTGTCATTGATGTTAAAGGGGGCAATACACGGTATTAAGAACTGGGGTATGTACACTTTTGATCAGGGTCATTTGGGTAGTTTCTGTTGTAATTATGATTTAAAAAGAGTAAACACAGTTGTTTGACAGTAAATTGCTTCACCCAACCACTAACCTTGAGTGAAAGAAATGTTTTTGTGTTATCATTCATATTCTCTAAAAAATGGCCAAGAAATCATAAATTCTGCCAGGGTATGTAAACTTATGATCACAACTGTATCTGGTTCTGACATGCTGTGCTTTGTAAAATGTTTATGAGAGTCACGGAGAGGCGCTTATGACGATGACTGGGATGCATCTGGGACAGCAGAGCCGGTGGTGACACTGTCACAGGGTGCAGAGGAAGAAGACCGGGATGTACGGAAGGGTTTGATGCGCTACTTGAATAGCTAAATAAAATCTTTTCTTTGGTATATTGTCTTGTTTTTTTTTTTAAAAGTAACTGTGCAATATTGGAAACGACATGCAAAATAATAGCCCTTAATATTGAATAGTGAGAATAGAAAAGTGAGAATAGTGCAGAGAGTAGATAATCTGTTTGTGTCTGGCTCGAAAAAAATGTTTTTAAATGGCACGGTTGTTCTGGACACACATTCCGCACTCTTGTTTGCTAAAAACGCAGTCATAAGTGACGGTCCTCCGACCAACCAGTAGTCTGCAGGGTTTCACGTCACCTTTTGGTATCGCCTCAGCTCGCTTGGAACCTCGACTGAGGTAGTACTAAAAAAGGTAACTGGTAGCAGGTCCCAGGGACTTTTTTTCGTAATGGAAAACCAAAAAAGGCGAGGTGAGTTGAGTAGATACCACGCTGTGGAAAAACGCCAATTGACATCTCCATCTATTCATGTCTATCATCTCTATTATTGTGTTTCTGTATAATGAATTTGAAAGTATGAAGCTTTATGACTCTAGTCAACCTTACATGGGGCCCTGTGTAAAGGCTGTGTGATGTTAGAGAAACTGTCAGAAAAAGTTGCAGATCTTTTAGTAACTTCCAGCCTGAATTACTCCCACTAGTCTGAGCCCGTAGCAGATATAATTAGAACTATGAAGTGCAATTTTTACTCTTGAACAAGATAAGATAACAAGATATATCAAAAGCAGTTTTTCTCCTGAATGCTTACGGTGCCTGGTGATGTTGACTGCGTTTACAAAGAATACTTAAAATGCCAACACATGGTTTATTTATTATAAGTCATTGTACTTACATCAAATGCAAGATTGTCAAGTCCACAACTTTCCTTCACTGCAGCCATTGCAACTCCACTATAAGATAAAAGCTGTCTTCTGGAGTTGGAGTTCTTCTCACGAGGTGAATTGCAAAATGGGGAACCAGGAAGACCACATTCATTTTGTCACCTTTTAGAGCGTATTCATCTCAGGACAAAGTTCAGCTCACTGATCATTTAGTTACACATTATGTTATTAGTGTTGGATACATTTGTTATCTGTGGAATCTGGGAGGGACATCCTTATTTAATGGTCATTTAGTTATCATAAAAGTTAGTTCTCATTCTTCATAACTGTCACAGCCAGTGCTTAACACTGGTTTTATCCATCTTGCGCATGTGCAGGTCACGTGACCAGGGGTCCGTTTCAGGATGGAGATTTAATGAACTGAGTCTAACCCTGAACTGAGTTTTTGATTCCAGAATAGCTGATTCGAGTTGGTTCAATCAACTCTGAGTAGGTTGACTTAGAGTTAAGCTGTGTTCTATTATCCTCAACGATCCAACTCGGACCTCGGATATCGGAATTCTTCCTCTGTGTCAACAACGGTTGTTCCGAGCTCGGAAATCCGAGGAAAGGGGAACTGTTAGTGTGTGTTGCTAGGCAACGTCTGGCTTTCTAGTTGGAACTCTGACAAATAATAGAACGCAGCAATAAGCGCGTGCACCACCACAATAAAAAGGTAGCATGAATGGAGCCATAATACTAGGATTGACCATGGCAACAACCACAAACAAACTGGTCGGCGGAAATACTCCTGCACACATACAGCAAGGTTGAACGTGTATTTAGTTAAAAAAGCATCAGTGGCTGCAGTAAAACAGCGAGAATTGGTGTGGGAGAAAATTGCTGCTTGAGTTAATACGTAAGCTCTAATTTTTAATTGCCATTTGTCTGATTTTTAAAGGCTTATTCTGTAGAAACCATGTTGTGTGGCTGATAGTGACGTTTAGAAGTCAGAGAGACTTGTCCAAGCTGATATATGGGTCTTGTAACATTTTATTGAGTCGGAATCGGACCACAGTATTTCTGTCTCTGTCTGTTCAGCCTGAAGGCTGCTGGAATCGGCTGGAAACTGTCCGATTTAGGATCTTTGTCACCGCCCGTGGTCTGCTGCCGCCTGCTCTCATCCGCTTTACAGGCAAGGCGCAGTTCATCTGGAACGAGCCTATTATCAGAACCCCAGAGGGTCTGGATGATACTGTGATAAAGGAACTTTTGGTTGGCAAATAAGGTTTCAGCACCCTTGGGTAACCTCCAACCATTTGTTAAAAATGCTGAAAAAGAAAGAACTGTGACTATGATTCTGAGCCACGTTCTATGGTTCTGACTTAAAACCAGCCTGTAGCTCCCCCCAGTGTTTCAATTTATGTAATATACCATGTCATAGATAGACAAGGAGGGAAAAAACAATGCAGTATAAAGAAATGAAAGTAAATCACACTTTTTCTAGAAAATGTGTTCTTACAGTGCAGCTTTTACAATAATCCTACATATATGGAAACAAAGTGTCAAGTCTTTTGGTGAATCAGGGATTACTGAGTCTCTCTTGTTTTTGATAGGGCAGACACTGCAAAGTACTAATTAGTACAAGGAGAATGATAAGACTTTATATTTTAGGATGAGCTGTTCCTTAAAGTAGGCTGACTTCACTTGTTTTCTGACTTTGTTAATGAACACCAATGGGACCCTGCTGTGATGAGGCCGAATTATCCATCTGACCTCCTGGGCACCCAGCAGTGCTCGCATTACACACACACACACACACCCCTACCTACCCATCCATCCATCCATCCATCCCAGCCTTATATAAAAATGTATATAACTAAGAGTGAAGAAAACAAATAATATAATAACTGAAGGCAAAAGACAATAGTTTCAATCTGGATTAAAGTCAGTGTCAGAATTACTAATAAAGTTTTACAAATAGTGAGTATGACATGATAATGATGTACTGATTAATCCAGTATTTCTAAGCCCTGAAGTATCAGATATCCCTGCCACTGAGCTTAGCAAAGGAACAGACTTGGGTTCTAATTTTTAAAACTATGCGTAGGATCCTCATTACAAATCCCGCACACCTGTAAAAAATGTTCCCTTTATAAATCACAGATTGCCTAAAAGTGTACGTACGTGAATCAGCCTCTTATCCCGCCCTGTACACACCCATTTTAACCATAGTCTAGCAGAGAAAAAGCTTTTTTTTTCTCCTTTTGAAACTTAAATCAATTTTCTAAGAATAGAAAAATAGCCACTAATGTTATAATCCCAGCACATGGCAGAGAGGTAATGTGAAGCCACTACATATGCAGTTCACATAATCAGTCAAATGAAGAAATGTGTGTACAGTAAATGAGATCAGCGTAAATATGACTTATGTGTGCATTTATTGGATATTTTATTTATTTATACCCTGAGCAGTCTCACATTTGCCTGCAGTGTGATCCCCATACACAACCTCTCTCACTCTCTTTCTCTCCTTCATTCTTTCTGTTTGGTTCTCGCCTCTTTTTCTTAACTCTATTTGGGGTTATATGTATGTCCAAAAGATAAACTTATCATTTGAAAGCTTTCAAGGGCTTACAATAGATCTTATAAAGTGCCTGAAAGCTCAGGAGGACTGATGAGCTAATGTGGATTTCAAAACAGAGGAAATAAAAGCTGTTCCTCATGGCTGAAGTGTCACAGACAGAAACAAATTTGATGCTGGTGAATTTAAAGCCTTCCCTGATGACCAGAGAATCACTAAGTTATCATTATCATATCCCATTGAAATGCAGATCGCTGGCACAGTGTCACATAAAACCCAATTGTGAATCACTATGCAAAATCTCTTTGAAGAAAACCAACTTACGAAATGTAATATGCTGATATGTGTTCTCAGCAGGCTACAAAAATACTTTTTTTTTTATTTTTATTTTTATTTTTTTTAAGAAAATTTAAGATTTTTAAAGTGCAAATTACACATGCTATTGCGCCATCTTGAAATAACAGAGGGTGCAGCCAACCATTGATTAGTGGTCCAAAATGGGCCTCGGGGAGAACTGATGGCTCCACAGATCACCGCATTACACCGTATCCCACCTGCCTGACATAGCTGGTAAGGCAGAGGAAATGAATACGCAGAGAAAGAGATGAAGGCATGGAGGGGGAAAGAGAGATTGAGAAGATGTGTTATCTCTGTTTGCTTTTGCAGAAGGAAACACAATAACAGCTAGAGGGGTTGCTGATGTGGTTTTTTAGGCAGCTGCCTAGATCAATGTGAAGATCTGTGATAGTACATTTATCCACAGGCTAAATTTAATTTCCTTTGAAACAGGAGAATGAAGGATGCATTCTGTTTTTTAAGTCTTTTTGTTGACTGGCTTTGAAGAATTCATTTTTTTAAAGATTATTTTTTGGACATCATAGGCCTTTATTTGTAAAGTACAGCTGAAGACATGAAGAATGACAAAGGGCCACAGGTCGAGGAGTGAACCTCCATATATGGCCGTGCGTTCTACCAGGTGAGCTCAATGGGGTAAGCAAGCGTCCTTGAAGCGTAGCTCCCATGGCGCCAATTTAATGCTACCAAGCACTCACCCGCCGTTAGCATCCCATTGACTGCCATTCATTTTGGTGCCACTTTGAAAGCAAATAACTTTACATCTGATGCATTTAAAAACTTTTAGTTGTTAGTTGTCCGTCTCTGCAAGATGATTGAGATTTCTCTTGGCACAGCTACCAGAAGACTTAAAACTTTCAGACAGGTTGCCCACGTCACAGCTACGTCTGCAAGCTCAGGGTTGGGAATCAGAGGGTCGCTGATTCAAGTAGAGAACCACAATACTTTTGGTCTGTATTCACATACAGACCAAAAGTATTGTGGTGGACTGATAGCTGGAGAGGTGCCAGTTCACCTCCTGGGCACTGCCAAGGTGCTCTTGAGCAAGGCACCGAACCTCCAACTTCTCGGGGTGCTTTTCCATGGGCAGCCCCCCCCACTCTGACATCTCTCCATTTGGTGCATGTACAGGTACTGAACATGGTTGTGTAATTCAGGCTTGTGTGTAATAACCAAGTGTAAATTATAATTTCCCCTTGTGGGACTAATAAAGGATACATTATTATTATACACCTCTTAAGTTGACAAGGTTGACAAGTCCTCAAGATGTACTTTGTTCCAGACTAAGAGGCCACACTCACTTTTAGTCCCTGCGACAGTGGAATTAGACTATTAGACCACATCGTCTTTTACTACGGCACACATACATTCACATGCGTTGACTGCTATTTGATTATCAACGTTCCACACACAGTAACCTTCACACAGTAAAAACATGTCCCTTCCAACTGGGCAAAAAAAGTCATTTTACCATGGCAGTGAGCGCTTACTTACATAGGAGAGATGCCCCATTGGCTGCCAACCCTGTCTCCAGCTGAATCATACAGTGAAAGGCTTATGGGAGAGACTGTGGGGGTAATGGTTAATGGGCCAATGAAGCACTTGAGAGAAGCTGCCCAGTATCTGGAGGACAGAGGCCACCATGATAGAGCCCTGCAGCTGTGGAAAAAGAACACAATAACCAAGATCATTAGCATCAACATCACCACTCTCTCTTTGGTTTAGTGACTTTATCACCAATATGACTGGTTACTTCCCGGAGCAGAAGCTACTGAATTAATCATTAGCTCCACAGAAGTGCTATTTTGCATGTTTGTTGGCTTTTTATCAATTCTGTGGATCCACAGTGTGTAAGCTTACTGCTCTCATGTGGGTCTGCCACACTTCTATAAAGAGAGGTGAGGACTTGTTGACCAAACTGGTGTTCTTGCCACAACAACTTTAATTATCACTTAATATTTATTCTAAAACATTTCTTTTGTAATGGGAAAATTACATTTAAGCATGATTTCATATATCTTTCTATAATAGGCATGTATTATTATTATTCATATAATTATTCACAATTCTTTTCAGGTTGTATGACTTTTAAAATCCTTTCCCTGTGGAGAGACTCTGTTAGTCTCTGCATTTTTTTCACCAAGGAGAATACCATGGAGTCTGAAGGAGACATTTTTTTCAGTGTTCCGTTTATCAAAGCAAGTCCAGGGTCAAGAAGAGGCTCTTGTCTGTAAGATTAGACATATTTTCCAAAACGCGTCATTTTCTTCTCTAGGGAAACAGGAAATAAGACGGGAATGCTACTGTTTTAATTTTGCAAGACATTGTCACACTGTTACTGCGTTAACTCTGTGAAAACTGTCTTCCCACTTGGTTATTCTCTCCAGGGAATAATTAAACCTCACCGAAGACCAAACCTTGACTCATTTGTGCAGCTGTCTTTATTTTGTTTCAACAAAGTCTCACTCTCCAAAACAATTCCTCTCCTGCTGTACAGAAACTTCCAATTTACAAAATCATTAATAGTTCAAACTGTATTTGATTTAACTAATTTTACCACCATGACACAATCACTGGATAAATTCCACATTTCCAATCATATACTGTGTACTGCTTCAGTGATGTGTGCCATTGTGGTGCAGTTGATAGTACTGTTTCCTCCCAACAAGAGGGTTTCCAGGTTTGAACCCACCCTTTTGGATATTCTCCCCATGTTACAGTCCAAAGACATGTAAGTGACTCTAATTGCCCATAGTTGTGAACCGGAGCGTGAATGGTTGTCTGTCTCTGTGTCAACCCTGTGATTTCAAACTAGAAATGAGTTATTGGTTGCATTTGAAGCAGGAACACAGTAAGGATATTAACACATAAATCAGATGATACACAGGCAATTTATTGATATCCCTGAAGTTGTGGTCTTGAAATAAAATCCTGAGTCCTCTTCATCCGAGACCGAGTGAAAATTTGGTTGATGACGAGACCTTCGAAAAATTGGTCTAAGACCGGTCTCAAGTACTACAACTCTGTTAATCTCCATCTCCTACTGCATACTGTTTCCCTGCGGTGGTTCCTGCATTTTTCTGGGCCTGGGATCTCCCATCTTATTGGAGACATGCAAGTCACATAATCGATGAGCAGCTCTGGTTCTTCTGAGAATGGGCTAGTTGTGGTTCTTCTTTTTCCTTGTCCTGTTTCTGTGGCTCATCAGAAACACCATTCTACTCTAGGCTATCCTAGACTCCTGACTCTAGCATCAATGTCCGTTTTTTTGGTTCTTTTTGTCTGACCCCTTGCCTGCTGTATGTAGCAGGATTAATCAAAACTTTGTGAAGTGCAATCCTCACAGATATGTGTGAGGCTGACTGTGTTTAGAGAGAATACTTAAAATTCCATGGATAAGTCAATGAAATTACATCAGATTGTTTAGTTCACTAATAAAGCTAACCGCAGAACAGCTAGAATGTGTGTTGCTCTCAGGACTGATCATTTAGTTACTCATTAAAATGAAGTAATTACTATGTTTTTAGAATAGTTGGATTCTGGGAGGGACCTATACCTGTCTCATGTTCACTTAAGTTCTTGTAGAAACTAGAGATTATTTTATTTAGATTTGGAAGACACATACGATGGATGGATGGATGGATGGATGGATGGATGGATATCTTCAGAGTTGGAAAACTCTTCTCTGACACGGGCAGGCTGCTTACTTTTGGTAATTGAATCAATTCATGTTGATGAAAAAGAGAACTCTTAGCCAAGAGTTTCTAGAGAACTGACAATTTCAACTCAATGGTTTGTTTGATCACGGTTTACATTTAGCGCTTCCTTCAAACTTTCACAATCAGTTGACAGGACAAAATTGGGACGATGGTTAGATAAAGAGATTTAGGCCTTCAAAGAGAGGATGTTTTCTTCACTCGGAGGGGAAGAGAATGTGGAGACTTGATATGATCTCACTGTGTGGTGCTGATAAATGTGTCAAGGCAGGTGCAGCAAAGCATCTTGGAGAATTGTCGTGTGAAAACAAACCTTTTAGTTTTATAACAGGATGTTAACAATTGTAGGACAGTAACATGTTCAAGTGCAGTGCTTATCCTCTTGTCTTATCCCTCTATTCTCACTAAGTTGAATTAATGACACCAGTAGAAACTGTTTCACAGGATTAAACCAGGTCAAACTCGCCACAACATAAGGAGGAACTAATTGAAACAAGGCATGGAAGGCTAATCACATTCTTCTATAATAATAATTAAATGTGCTGGTTTATGTGTGCAGTTGGGCTCTGCACTTAGGGAGTCATTTATATTCTAAAGGACGCTCTTTGCAGAATACCAGTCTTTAATGTCATTGGCTGCAATATCGCACATCATTAACTCGCTGCTACATGTTCAGAGATAATGTCACTTTATCATTTTGTGACTTTTAAGGCACTTTCATTTTTCATGTTTTGCATTTAAAGAAGCAATTCAGCCAATTTATGGTGAGATAGTATTCTGGTTTGAGTTTCTTTGTTAGCTCTGCTCATTAGAACAAAGAAGTGTACTCCCTAATGATTTTGTGTGCAAATTGTACACGATAAAAACTAATACTGCCATGTGACGGTGCTTGTATAACATACTGAGTCTCATTGTACATACAAATTGTGACAGGGAAAGGTAGGATGCTGAGTGTAAACACACACAGGGGTTTGATATCAGGAGAGAACATTCAGTCAGCAGACGTTGCAGCACATAAAAGTATTTGTTCATCCAGCAACAAGCCATTGTCTTAGTGGCGCCTGAGGGAACAAGTAGTAAAAGAAGAGAAATGTTTTCTGAAACTCTTTGTGCATATTTAATCAACAACTTGCTGAAAGCATAGTAAGACAACCTAAAGAGTAGCTCAAACATTCAAATGCAGATGAGTCTGTCTCAGGTGAAGTAGCTCTCCAAAACAGGTTATAAAAGAGTGTATGCATTCTTATGTTTGTGGCACTCTGCAATGCCTTGCTATCACTTCTCATATATGTCTGCGGGAATAATAGCGGGCAGTGAGACATTCATGTCTCCCCTCAGACAAACCAGTAGAGACTGACTCTGCCTGAGGAGGATCTGCAAGTTTTACATAAACATGCACATGTTGCTTGCCCTAACTCCTCCAGCTGTGAAAAATCGGATTATTGGCTGAATGGTTCATACTCCAAAACAAGCAAGTGCCAGCACCAATCCATTCAAATAGGACAATGATGTTTACACCAGGGTGAGGGTCCATGCAGAGAGGCAGGCTCAGTGCTATTGATTTAAGAAACATCCTCCCTAGGTTTTCATTACCAAGAGCAACATCCCTAATTTAAAATCCTACAACCTGTTTTTTTTTCTAATACATGTCCTGATTTTAGTTACTAATCTCTTACCTTTTTTCTAGGTTTTTATCTCTCCCTGTATCTACAAGTGAAAAACGCACACCTAAAAAAACAGCATGCCTGAAACAAAATTTCTGAATTGATTTGTGTATTGTTCACATTTGGGTATACACAAATGGAAATGTAGCAGTAGCTAAACAGGCAGTGTCACTCATGTGCCCTGAATATTTAGCTATCAACTTGCACAACAAGCATGTTCGCTCCCTTGTTGAATAAGCAGAACAAGAGTGACAGATGTCCACTTGGAGTTGATCCAGTTACTGTGGTCAAACTCGGAGCAAATAAGGTCCTCCGAAAGTGATGTAAGCAAGAGAGGCATGAGAATCACATTAAATACGATTTGCTATTTAAAACCTGGACAAAGGTTAACTTTCAAACCAGAAGGCGTTATTGAATGTGACTGAGAAGTTGCCTTTGAGGCTCGGTCTAAGGTCAGTCTAAACAACTAGGTAACAACGTCTTAACCTTTGAACCTGAGGAAGAATTTAAACAAAGTAATGCACTTTCTCCATCCATACCACTCTGTCACCACCCTTGTGAAAAATGTTTAACATCAGTGTCAGTTTAGCTAAAGAGCTGAAGGTCAGAGCAGGGGAGATGCTTCAAGACAGCATCAATCATCTTTAATACCATGTCAATATGAGGGACTTTGACTATTCAGCTGTTATATCACTCTGTGTATTGTATGCTAGGCAGCGCTGATACTGCAATAAATCCTTTGTAACCAATGCATATAAATTGTATGCATGTTTTTATTTTTAAAATTACGCTTTCCTGCATAGAAAACAATTGAATCCCTTACAGTATCGTGAGATTTTCTTTTAACCTGGCCAGTCATCCTAATTAGATAAAGTTGTTCCTGCAGGTATTTTGGTGGTAAATGGTTTTAAGTACTTGGTCCATATTTGTGGCCTAATTATGCAACGCTGTGTCTTGGGTGCCTTTTCCCCAGTGGCAAAAAATGGGGAAAAGTCTGTGGTAATATGAGATTTAAGGAAGTTCTTTGAAAACAGTGTCTCAAACCCGAGTAGACACAAGCCTGCCTGTGCAGCCAGAAAGTAGCCTTAAAAATGTGCCTTTTTGTTTTATTGGAAATCTACCTGGGTTTCCAGTAAAGTTTATCTCTGCCATTTTTTTTTTTACAGTTCCTATGAAGAATAGACTAAGAAACTGAAGACGTCTTCTCTGTAGTGAGCTCTTTCGTGTGACATATTGAAGTCATATTGTCAAATTGCTGCTAAGACAACTGCAGTAAGGCGGCACAAACAAAACGCTTACTAACACACATTGAAGGAAAAGAGGGAAAAAAGCTTGGACTTGCATCTTTATATCTTTTCTCTTATAACAAAGTGTTGCATCCTTGGGTTTGTAGCTTGTGGCAATTTATCCTTGTACGAATACATGCACATGCCATCACGATGCAAAAAAACAAGATGACACGTATCAACAGTTCAATACAAAATGATTATAGTATTAGAATCCAATTGTCATCTCGACCTCAGACGTTAATATACCGTTCGGCCCCTGTGGAAAGTAGATATTGATCTCTTCTTCACAATTGTGCATTTTGTGTAAGAGGGCTAGTTTACATTAATACGTCAAAATCAATACTGAAGATGAGCACCGAGGAGCTGAAGAATATGCAGCAATTCTGCCCCTTTGTTTGTATGTATGTATGTATGTATGTATATATGTATATATGTATGTATGTATGTATGTATGTGTATCTTTCTTCCAGATTGAGATTAAATTAAAGAGGCTTGCTAATAAAATGGTTACCATTGATACATTGTAGCACTTAAAGGCCCTAAAACGTATATTCACAATTGGCTTCCTATTGTGAGAAATTAGACCCTACATCAAGGCTCAATTTTCTGCCAAAGTTTTGATTTCACATCAGGTCAATGAAGGCCATGAAGCTCATGAATCTATAGAAACACTTAAGATTTAAAGCCGAGTTGCCAGGTACATTCAAAGAGGGCAGTTTCTTAAAATACAAAAATCAGATTGATGCTGTCTCCCTGCACAGCTAACAAGCCTTCATACAGTAAGATGTATTAAGATGTAATCTACAGTCAAAAAAGAAACCATCTATTTTCATTTTAGACTCACTAGTCTAAGTGCACAGTAAATCATATTTAGCTCTATAATTCTAAGCTTGTGCCTATATATTATACTTATATTCACATAAACCTGTAGTGTATCATCATGGTACCGTACCTAAGGGACTTCAGTGTAGCTGTTTCTACAGCATATTGTATACAGTAAGTTGCGTACAAAACAACGTGATTACAGCCACAGTAAAAAGTTTGATACTGTAAGTCAAGGATTATCAAGAAAAAATAAAGAAAACATGGCAGCACCTTTAATACAAGATAACAATACACTTACTTAGTAAGTAATGTTAAATGAATGCATGAATTAATGCAGGGTATATTGTTAATTCCTGTCACTCACCATTAACATCAAGTCCCTATGACTTCTTGTGATAAGAACACAACTAACAAAGGAGCGGTAATTCAGTTGCCTGAATTGCGACCGATTTAGCTGGATTACAGTAACATCAAAGTTCAATTCAGAAGCATGCATTTGGTCGGCCTCTCTGGAAGCAGAACAGTACCTATAGTCATAGAAATGTGAAATGTTAATTGTATATGATTTGTACCCTTATTAGGTGTTACCAATTTTAGAGTAACTAAAATTAGTCAATCTACATTGATATTAGCATACTAGTAACTTGATACAAAAACAGCCTAAAATGAACACAACAATTAAATGAAAACTTAATATGACCAGAAATAGAAAACAATCATGCAACTATAGCAACCCCTGTGCATAGTGATTAATATGATTAAAAATCACACCCTTTTGAAGGCATTGGTTTTCATTAATTTGAAAATTAACAATCAATTAACGCTCCTGTTGTCCTCGAGTCAAATTTGACCCTTTAAAAAATGTCTATATCTGAAATATGGGTTTCTTTTTAACCAAATTACCACAAAAAATGGATTGGATTCCATACGCTTTTTTGCAAATACAATTGATCACTTTTATTTCTCTGATCTGATATTAGTAAAAAACCATTCATAATTTCTGCATTTTTAACTCAAATATTAGGTACAATTGTATATAAATGAGGGTTATTGACTATGAATTCCAAAAATTACTGTAAAGCTAGTGGTAAAGTGGTGTTAGTGAAAGCTAAAGTCTGAAAAAAGGAGAAGAATGTCAACTTTTTGTCCGTTTTTGACGCGGGAGGACAAAAAATTACACAATTGTATTTTACAAAGTGCTTTCAGTGCACACAAATTAATCCACATTAAGTGTCAAACTCTGGTGATGTTCTTTAGGCTGAGACATGTTCCAACTGTGCCGATCAGTGTGACTCGTTGTCCTAACTCTGACTTTCATTAGCACATTTCAGTGAGCAGCTAACCACATTAAAAAATGAGCCGGTCAGTAGTGGTGTTACAGAAGTAGGGGAAATGGGTATTGCCAAATATGATGTAATCATAGAAATGCTGACCCTTGACTACTTAACCCTCATGTTGTCCTTGGGTCAAATTGACACAAGGGTCAAATCATATTTTTCTCAAGTTGCACCAAAAAACGTACCCTCCACATCCTCTTTTAATGTTAACTTGTCATGCATTTACCCCAAGAGCAGCAGTTAGCACACACAGCTGCCCAAGCTGCAAATGTAACTGGCTTAAGGGCCAATATTCTTCCAACAACAATAACCTTTTTCGAGTTGTCACAATATTCATAAAGAATTGCCTGCTCTGCCCTATTCATAATTTATTCACATTTATCCTTCCTCACTACTCATAATTATTTTCTCCCCATAGACCTCATTAAATCTTCACCTTTACTCAATATGAGTAAAGGTGAAGATTGAAGGGAAACAATTTTACCAACTTATTCTGCATTAAAGGAAATAAAAAGAATACTCATGGGTTCATACACAGAGGGACACCACAAGTACTCACTCCAAACATTTAAAGAGTTCTAATTTACAACAGAAAGACGAGATGGGAGGTAAATGATATGAGAAGGAGATCTGGTAATTAAGTAATACACATTATAATTTGCCCTCACTTGCTTGTCTGGTGATGAGGATAATTCAAATCCTGTTATTATACAGTAAATCAGAGCTAAATCCTCTTTATGGGCCATTTCAATTACGTGCAGGTCCTATTTAGTGCTGTATTGAGAGAGCACCCTGCTCCTACTATAGGATGCTAATAAAGTTAAAGTTTGGCATGTTAGAGTACAAGCCCTGCATCATCCTGTTTGGTGAATGTGAATGTAGAGAACCTTTAAGCATTCACTGTTTGTTTTGCTAATTTAGTTGAAAATGTTTGGGAATATGCTGCACTAAAGCACATTAATGACATGATAAAGATGTTAAGGTGATGTATTTAGTTCTGTATTTAAATTTTGCCCAACAGACAGACATAATAACACCAGGTAATGTACTCAGACTGTGGTAGTACCTGGTCCACTACAGCAGCTGCCTCCAAGACTACAATTACCAGCATCGCGGCTGGTAATTACAAAGTTTTAGTTTTTATTTCTGTTTTATTATCCATTCACAGTGGCTTGCATACGTTGCCTTAATTAAAAACATTTAGGAAAATCCAACCTTTTAAGGACTGCTTCTATGGGAATTTAACATAGGGGTGTGTATGCTTATGGCCCCTGTATTTTAAGGAAGCACATATTTATTTAAAATACAGTATTCATTCACAAAGAAAATTGGTGTCCTTAAAAGGTTGGATTTTCCTAAATTTTTTGAATTAAGGCATTAAGATCAATTTCCAAAAAATGTTTCTTTATTCCTCTTTTTAATCCACTTTAGCATGGGTGTGTATATATGCAGGCCACTGTACTTCTTACTAAAAAGAACAATAAACACAAAATATGCTAAATATGCTACTTGTTGGCCAGATTGGACACAACAGCATAATGCACATTGTATTGGTGAAAACTACAATGTTGGATCAGCAGAGACACAAAAAAGACAACAGAAGAAGCTGCTTGGATGTTGCTTGCTCCTAAAATAGTTTTTTTTTGTACAAATGACCAATTTTAAATCTGTGTTCATACTTTTGCTGTGAGACTGTTATGTTGGACCTTTTGTTTTAACAATAACCAAGATGATTTTTATATTTCAAGTTAGGGTTGTGAGAACTTTGCTTGAGATCTAACATCAGATTGTGCTCAAAGACTAATAAGTGGCTCCAAAAAAGAGAAATCAAGTTCCCCCCTTTTCAACAAAATGTCAGACAATAATGATACTTAAACCAGACAGACAATAGCAAAAGGAAGTGCATTTGACCACAGAAGACCGCACAACGACTCTCCTATTGTCCTTGGAACATCATCAAAGTCCCTCAGTAGTTTAGTCCCCACCAAGGATCAAAGCCCAGCTGAGGCTTTCATGCGGCACATTGCATTGTGCTCATCGTGAGTCGCTTGCCTTTTGTTCTTGCATGTAATGAGTCGTGATGAAAGGTGTGGTGTTGTTGCAGACAGGGACCAATCGGAGTCGTGCTCACAGAGCCTGTCTGATCACATTGAGCGCTCCCTCTCACATCTCCCCCTTCGTTGCCCGTTAGCTCCTAAATCTCCATGGCTCACTAAAATATTCATCAGGCCTGGAGCAATAGCAGTAAGGCCACAAAAACACATACACAGCACACGCGTGTGCACACGCATTCTCGGACATGCACACGTTGTTCAGAGCATGGGGCTTGTATAATTTAGTGCTTCAGCGCTCTTGATATCTAGAGACTGGATGGCTCACTTGGAGCACTGAGCCTCAGTCACAGACATGACTTCCTCCCTGGGGACGGCAGAGGAAACTGCAACATTCTTACCCTCTTGCTGCTGTTGCTCAGTACACAAAACGTGAAGTTGAAAATCTTCTCATTCACACAAAGTCTGGGTTCACTGGCTGCTTTGAAATACCGCTTATAGCTTGGGAATACAATACACTGTTTTATGCTCTGACCAGTAATTATTTTAGTCCCCACAATGGCGCCTGTCTGCAGTAACAAAGAGATATCCGTAAGCAGTCATGTAGGCACGAGAGGCACAGGCGTGAGAGCAGATTTATGGAGCGGGATATTCTCATTTTGCCCACAGCTGTGCTGGCCTCATGGTTTCCAAAACATGATTGAATTTGAATGTACTTTGCCATACATAAAGGTCAGTGCTTGTTGGGTAAACACTCTATGTAAAGATTTTTATCATCACACATTTTTTAGCATCTAAAGAGACCCGTATATGTAGACAAAGCTGAGTAATTTTGAATTTATCGTAGCCCATTCTCCGAAATTATGAAACCGGTGATTTCGTTTTACTTTTCTTGTGTCTGAATGAAATCATATATGCACTGAGGAAGAACCAATTGCTCTACAAAGAAGCAAGAGTGCCAAAAGTGCCAAAAAGAAGATGCTAGCAGTTGTCAGTTTGAATGTTCTGAGCCGCGCTGAGCTGAGCATACTCAGTTTGAGCTCTGTCGCTGCAAATGTCAGCTCATCTCAATCCAGGGTCTGTTATGAAGACGGCGGCAGTCACAGATTACGATACTGTTCATTGCTTCATGGAAAGTTGGGAAGATTAGAATTAGAAGTTTGAACTCAAAATCAGATTACCGTCCTTACACACAAACTCAAATAATGGCACTTGACAATGCAGTAAGTAAATTTGTCATGTTTCTGTGCAGCTTCGTTCTTTTTAAGCCAGTCACATGATACTGCCGGATCAGTGAATAAGGTTGGACAAAAACACTCTAACACATCCATGTAACTTAACTGTTAACCACTATCAATTCAAGTCTCCGTTAACTATCTTTCCTCTAGTGGTGCTGAAGCTCAGTCAGTTGGGCTCAATTGTGACTCGGGGTTTGGTAGATTCCATGGCTGTAAATGTCTAGTCTAACTTATCTTTAGCCTACATTCTACATTCAATCATTTAAGTAAACATGAAATGTAGGCCAACATTGCAGTTGGTAATACTAAGATATTACATAACTTCAGCTAGAGACTGGAGTAAGCCAAAAAAAAAAAAAGATTAAAAGTTTATTTTGAGTGAATTAACCCGAGGGCACAATGTCATCAATATGGAAAAGGATGCAAACCAAAACAGTAGGCCTGCAATAAACACGACTTGAAATACCATGCATAACTTCCAATCTAATACTTTTTCAGTAACAGAATAACACCAGCAGCATAAACATCCCGTAGGCTGAGCTGAATCAACTTCACTCTGACATAAAAACAAGACTCTTCTTTACAAACTAGGGTTTCAGGGCTGTAGTATTGGGTTGCAGAAGACATCACGAATCTCCGTGATGATGTGTCCACCCCCTGTACCTGCATGTCCTCAGGCATCTCACGGCATTAAACACAAACACACTACATAACCCTAATTCCCCCGTCTCGTGAATCTGTTCAAATTATCACCTGAATGAACTGTGACACTAATTACTAATTCACTTTGCGCAGAATGTCGACATTGTGCGTGCATCAAATTTCACTCAGACCATTGTTTTTGCAGGTCTAATGAGTCATGACATTAATAGTGCCTAAAGCCCTCCTCCTACGCTCCTCCAGCCCACTTCTCTCTTTATTAGAGGCGCTCCTCTGCTCCAGTCTTCAGAGCAGCAGGCGCCCAGTCAGCGCTCTCTTGTTGTCCTGCAGCTTCAGCTTCAGACTGGAGTTGATGCTTTTCTCACATTTTCTTGGATGTACCTTCATCTCGCCAAGATGAGACTTATTTTTGTCGCTGTTGCGGTTGCAGCTTTGTTGACAGGTAGGTGATGGAGTGTTGGTTTTCTTCTTGCAGAGTGCTGTAAGTTAGTGAGAGCAGTTCAGGACCATGGACAGAGATGGTGGCTGCTCTTTCATGCACAACACATGCAATCCTTTCATTCTAACAAATGCTTTCTTTCTAATGCAGAAAATCTAGCGCTTCCAGTGGGAAAAGAAGGGCAGAGAGAAGATGTGGTATGTTTTTCTGACACAGCAGCTATGCAGTAATTAAAACAGCAAAGAGCTACATATATAACAGGGCTGCAACTATTATTTTCTTGATTAATTGATGAGTTATAAACTGTTTAGTGTCATAGAGGAGTGAAGAAACTGAGAAATATTCACATTTATATTCACATTTAAGACTCAAAACAGATTGATAATCAAAATAGTTTACAGCTCTAACATATTGTCTTGGTTTATTGCAGGTAACACGCTGTTTGGTTGAAGTCCTGTCCCAAGCTCTTTCCAAACCGGACTCCCAGCTGGATCAGGAATGCAAAGATCTTCTCCAAGCAGGTTTGTAGCACAAGCAAATTTTTCACTGTGCATGGAGATAGTAAACAGGCATATTTAAAGCATTGAGGATATTGTTGATGCAGTAGTCTTTTAACTGTCAGGTTGCTGAGACACTGAGAAGCTGGTAGATTCAAACACATAAAACAAACAAACAAATATATCTTGGCAAACCGCTGGGGACAAAAATAGAGCTATGCAGATTGCATTCAGCTTTCATGCCACAGACAACACAAGAATGATTGATCAAATACAAGATGGGATTTGACCTTAAGGCTGAAGTCTTAGAGCTATACTGAGCACATATTTTGCACCTTCTTTTGAATTTTCTTGTGTTCTGTCATAGGGGTTAAACATGCCCCACTGGACAAGAAGAGTGGGGAAGGGATTGGAGAGGTGGCCAAAGGTTATCCTGAGGCAAAGGCAGCAGATGTGAAAGACATCGAGGCTCTCCTACAATCCGTGGAGGAAAAAAGAGACCTCTCCGAAGACGAACGCAGTCAAGAATCCTGGAGTCTGGATGATGAGAAGGAGAAGAGACACGAGAATGAAGAGGAAGGAGAGCGGGAGAAGAGGAGCAGCTGGAAGCCTGGAAGGTACCACCAAAGGAAACATAAACGAGGAGAAGAGGAACAAGAAGATGACAATGAGCGCAGTCAGGAGAGCTGGGGGATCGACGAAAAGCGATCCGAAGGAGATGAAGAGCGAGAGAAGAGGAACTGGAGGCCTGGAAGATACCACCAAAGAAAACACAAACGCAATGAGGAATCTTTAGGAGGAGAGATGGAAGAGCCAGAGGAAGAACGTAGCCAAGAGTACTGGGATGTGGACAAAAGGCAAGGGAACGAGGATGAGGAGGAGAGAGACAAGCGCATATGGAAGCCCACACATCGCTACCACCACAAGAAAAAGCTCCACAAACGTGGTGATGAACCACTGGAGGAGGAAGAAGATGGTGAACGCAGCCAGGAGTCCTGGGGTCTCGACAAGAGGGATTGGAGGGCCGGCAGATTCCACCAGAGGAGACACAAGCGTGACGAAGAGCTCGCCGAAGAAGCCGGGGAAGAGCCAGAAGAAGAACGCAGTCAGGAGTCCTGGGGTCTTGACAAGAGGGACTGGAGGGCCGGCAGATTCCACCAGAGGAGACACAAGCGTGACGAAGAACTCGGCGAAGAAGCCGGGGAAGAGCCAGAAGAAGAACGCAGCCAGGAGTCCTGGGGTCTCGACAAGAGGGACTGGAGGGCTGGAAGGTACCACCAGAGGAGACACAAGCGTGACGAAGAACTCTCAGAGGAAGAGCCAGAAGAAGAACGCAGCCAGGAATCTTGGGGTCTCGACAAGAGGGATTGGAGGGCCGGCAGATTCCACCAGAGGAGACACAAGCGTGACGAAGAGCTCTCAGAGGAAGCCAGGGAAGAGCCAGAAGAAGAACGCAGCCAGGAGTCCTGGGGTCTCGACAAGAGGGACTGGAGGGCTGGAAGGTACCACCAGAGGAGACACAAACGTGACGAAGAACTCTCCGAGGAAGCCGGGGAAGAGCCAGATGAAGAACGCAGCCAGGAGTCCTGGGACTTTGATACTGGAAGAGAAAAGAGGGACTGGAGGGCCGGCAGGTACCACCAGAGGAGACACAAGCGTGATGAAGAGCTCTCCGAGGAGGTCAGAGAAGAGCCGGAGGAGGAACGCAGCCAGGAGTCCTGGGGCCTCGACAAAAGACATGGAAAAGAAGAGCAAGAAATAGAAAAGCGTATATGGAAACCGACACATCGATACCACCATAAAAAGAAGTTTCACAAGCGTGGCGGACGCTCATCAGAAGAAGAGGAAGAACAGAGGGATGATTCAGAAGAATATGAGGAGACGGCAAAGGACGGGGACCAAGTAATGAGGTATCCAACAGCTCAAACTCCTTAATTCTGCAACTTTGTATTCTGCACACCAATGCACAAAACACTGCTCAGCCCTGTAACACCACTTCCCAATCAATTGGGATCAAAAACATTTTTGAAATGAACAAACCCCTTAGCAGTGTTCATGTGCTGATATTAATATTGTTGTTTGAACAGAAAGTAATTGGGGCTGGTTTTCAGGTATCTAGCAGAAAAGCGCAATCCATGGATTTCCAGAGGTTTCTACCATCCTGCGTGGTATAAAAGGGATTCAGATGACAATGCTGCTTCTAACAAGGTAGGCATTATGTGATACCCTTATTTTCCTGCATATATTAAGCAGATATTTCTGCCTATTGCTTTCGATTAGTGGCAACTGAAACATGTAGATTAAGGAAATTTGATCTTTCTAAAAATGTCTTATGTATTTTATAAATGTTCCTAGCCTAGTAAACCTTTTAGCAAGTCTGTGTAATATTGTTTGGTGTTGACCCAGCATCAGTCAATTTTCTAAAAAAAATTAACCACTTTGATTAATATTGAGTAATGTTTTGATTAGCAGAGCAGATCATTATTTTGCGTAAATCGTACAGTTTAGACATAATGTGATTCTGTCTTTAATTCTGTGTTCAGATGGATGAACTGGCCAAGGTGCTGAGCTATAAGATAAATCAGCTGGCCAGCCATTCTAATCAAGAGGAGCCAAAGAGGAGCATGCACCAGAGAGCGCTTACCCCGCAGGAGGTAAACACGGCTTTCACTTAGTGCAAAAACAAAAAATCCTTTATGGCTGATGTGAGAATTTATTTGCTGTCATTTTCACCTCTAATTAGACCACTGAAATGAAAACACATTTCACATCTAAGACCATGTAGCAGCCAGGATGCAAAACTCATGTTTGAAATCCCCTTTGATCCAAAATGTAAAGAACATTAATTCCTCTGGTATTTCCATAAAACAAATCATCCCCTTTATATAAAGCTGACCCAGTAAAGCCATAAAGCACATCAAGTGCCTCTGCCACACTGTTTCACAGTGGGGGGAAGGAGAAAGCAAGCAACCATGCTCATTATGGAAATGTCTAGTCTACATGGGGATGTCAGGATTTAGCCTTCAGAGCATCAGTGAATATGCATCTGTGCAAATGCACATCAAGAACTGTCCGCCACACATGAAGGAGAAATATAACCAGTATATTAATGGGCAGTGACTCGTTCCTTAACTTTGGAATATGCAAGAATGATTTTACTGCCTGGGTCAAATCAGTTCTTCCTCACAGCATCTCTCTTTCAACATGTTTGCTGTTTTATTTGCACACCGTCTTTTTTTATGACTGCTGCAGTAATCACACCAAGAACCCCATGATTATAGCCTCCCAGAGCAATCAAAGTCATAATATGGCCCTTAAAAAAGAGAGCACCGGCCTGTAGAGAAAAAGTAATCAGGAAGGAGGTGTAGTGATATCAGTTTTACAGCACCACAAATCAAGGGATAATTAGGGAATGTTTAACCTAAACGACCAATTTACATATATTACAGATTTCTGAGCAGGTGCTTTGTTTTTCAGGAGAAAGAGCTGGAAAACCTTGCAGCGATGGACACGGAGCTGCAGAAAATCGCTGCCAAGCTGCATGACAACAGTGCATAACCAGAATGGACAGCATTTAAAGGCACTACCTGCTGCTGTCTGACTGTATGTCAGCCAATTTAGTGTGCTTGCAGTGTTTAAAAAAAAAAGAAAATCTTCAAGCCTTGCCAAAATATTTTATCAACTTGTTTATCAACATATTTGTGATATTCTGATGTTAAAAATTAATATGCATGGGAATGGTTGATGTTTACACATGAGAGAAAACTCTAAAATATCTGAGACAAATTATTATATCATTGTGTTCTTAAGTTTGTTCAGTCTGCACTCAATAAAAGGAGTTATTCTGGGACCAAACTAATTACCTCTCAAATTACTTGAAAAGATTAAGTACACACATCAGGTTTAGTACTGTTTTTTAATCCTGTGCAGAAAGATTTAACCCACAGTGAAACTGCATTAGCAACTAGATCATAACAAATGGCACTTTCTGCAGGGAAAATAAAAAGAAGTCATAACCTAGAAGCTGGAGAGCATTAACTCAACAAATTGTTACTCTCAACTTAATTATTTCAGAAATTCCTTATGCAATGCTTACCCTGCCTAAACCGGCTTATAGTTTGCTCTTCAGCATAACAGCTTTATCTGCACTGATCTAAACACATGCCAGGAAAAAGTGCTTTGATGAATGCAAACCAGACACTCTAGTCTCCCTTATTCCTGATGTGTCAAATCAGTTCAGCAGAAAGAAGTCCATGCTGGAGGACAATCCCTATAGGCCACTGATAACGTGCCCTTAAAAGATGGTTTCTTCTGTATTTGTTTATCCTTCAGTGTTGGTCAGTTTCAGTCTCTTTGCTGCTGGTTCCTCAGCTCGCTGGGAGCCTGTGGGTTTGGCGCAGTCCGCGGCAACCGTTGTTCCTGAGAGGAGGTATCCCCCGCCCCCGCTCATCAGTAGCACAGGATGTGTCCTGTTAGGCAACACCTAGGGACAACGCAGAAATACAGTCAGGAGACAGTTATTCTAGAGGAAGGGCCAGCTGGAATAACACTTTGGTATTGAGCAGCAATATCCAAGTATGCACATTGTTTTATCTACTTGCTGCATAGTACAAAAGTGTTGACAGTGAGCACGTGGTGGGGGAAATCCAAGAGGATTAAAATGATTAAATTCAGACAATTTAATCATTGCCAAACATTGTACTGTGAGAATGTGCTCCTTTTCTATACTTTGTCGCTGCAAATTATGAATATTTATAGTCAAACAATAGATGTTAGACCCAATTTGACAGCCTTCATATTTTTCTCAATTTTCTGACATTTTATTGACCAAAAAATTAATTTACAAAAACATAAGATGAACTGCTTATAAGAAAGCATTAAAAGAAATGAGTAGTAATTTGAAAATGATTCAAATGTTCCAATTTATTTTATAGAGCAGCCATAATACTATATATCAGTGCTGATTTACCTGGTAATGTCTGAGCCAGGTGTCTGTGAGTCTGAGGTTGACTGTACCGCCATGGTCCTTGAGCTTTGTGTAGCACTCAATAAGAGCCTACAGAGATGGAGTGGAAAGAGATTAAAAAAACGATTGCAGAGTCAACAAGTCAGGGTGATCTTTTCAGCTACACAAGCACAAAAGGCAATAAAAGGCAAGGGCGTGATAGGCATTGTATCTCTTTGGCAGTGACAGGAATGTCCGCTGCAGTAATGTTATAAGGACATTTCCCACTGGAAGATTAAAACCTGTGTGCAGTGGCGACAGAACTAATTATCCTCATCCAAAACGTGTTGTGGTTCCAGTACATACCTCTAGCTATGGCGCTCTTACCTCTTTGTATTGGGAGTAGACTACAAAAGGCCTGGAGGGGGAGAGGAATTTGAGCAGGCCCATTAGGACTGGACACGGATGAAACCGACTCGCTATGACCAACCTGCATGTGGGAAACAAACAGATGATGAAGCAAACCTGTCCAATATGACATACACTGTAAACCGTGTACTTTTTTACTGGAAATGTGTATGTCGGCAATATGGGTGCAAGTTATGGCCGGAATACTTTGGGATTTAGTACCTATTGTAGACATTCATTTCATATTTTACGTAGCTGGATAAGACGGTCAAAGAGGCTGATTTAGGACAGTCTGCTCTAAGGTAGAGTTTATGACATAGCTGCTATGATGTAGAGAAGACTCTGGAGGAAAGTCAATTGGCTAACAAGATCAATACTCATGTCACCCTCACAACACTTCATTAATCATAAATGAGCTATAAAGTTCCTCATTTTATGACAGGAAGCTGCACAGCAATCACTTTGTTCACCTAGTAGGGGCACCGTGTGAGAGCTCAGAGAAAGGCATTCATCATGACTTTTATGGACATCCTTTACAATAGTTGAATCATTCATCACTTTGTAATCCCTGTAGATCTATTTTAATTACTGTTGTTAACTACATGGCGCCATCCAGAACTGACAAAGCCGCGGTGGAAGGGCAAGATGCTGAAAAGAACAGAGTGGTGCAGAGGAACAGAAATGTGAAAGCAGAAGCCAAATCGGACACCAACCCGTCTGCATTCCTGCCTTCCAGCAGGGCAGCTGCAGCTGCCAGCTTCTTCCGTTTCTCCTCCTGCTTCACCTTTTTTCCCTGCGCCTAAAAATAAATTAAAAAAAAAAATAGGACACTGAATTTCTTTTCTTTACATACGTTAGGATATCCTAAGTGGGTTCAGTAAATAGTGGGCATACTCTGGCTTCTTTGAGTTTCTCCCGCTCGTCTTTCTCGTGGTCATGGCTACCATCAGCCCCAGTGTTGGTCTCCATGCTCTGTTCTTCTGGACTGCCCCGCCGTTCTGCCTCAGGCTGGTTTTGCTCCTCCTCTGCAGACATGTCGGACTTCTTTGAATCTGTAATGTTGAGGGAGAGAATCTACCTCAGAGGCATGCCAAAGAATCTTAGTCTGTGTGGTTAATAAAAAGGTTAAACTATGATAACATGATCATCCAGGAAATACTTGGTTTTCTATGGCATTTCAGCACTAACTTGCACCTACTCAGAGAGATTTTATTTTAATGGCAGGCTCTACCTGCACTGGGATCTTTGGCGGTGGTGTCCAGAGTGCCTGCCAGCAGAGCATTGACATGGCAGATGGGAAACTCATGCAGCATATCGTGAAAATGTTCTGGGAAGCCAAAGCTCTCCACACCCGCCCGAACGGGCCCACCTCCTGGGTACATTTGGATCACTGAGCCGTAGCCTGGATGAGGAACGAGAGCGTAATTATACAAGGGTCAGTTAAGGCTTTTAAAATACATTATTTGTATAGAAAACGCTCACATCATTTGGGCAAACGCATGAACACTGCAGAAAGGTTTACGGGACTGACGTACCGCCCATTCTTTCCATGACAGATCCCAGCACGAGGCCAGCACAAGTCTCAAAAACCAAAACTTTACTGCCAGCGTGGATGTTTGCCAGAGTCAACATCTGGGCAAGTGTGTCATACCGCAGGTGGCTGCATCACAGGAAAACATACACGTCATACATCTCTCTCTGCTCTATTAAAGTCAACTTTCACACATGCTGCTAATCCTTGTGCTGACTCACCAGATCTTCCCCGGTTCCCGGCCATGGTACATCATAGCCAGGATGCGACAGGACGGTTTTAGAATCGTCACCGTATTTTCATACCTGGAAAAGCACGGGCATGGTAACAGCTGATAACACTAATTACAACGCACTGCATTATGTTAAGTCAGAAACAAATTGTGGGTGCATCCTCGGAAGTGACTCACTTCTTCTTTTTCTTCTTGATGTACTTATCCTGGGCATATTCAGTCTTATCTCGGAACGTTGAGCTGTTCTCTATAAGCTGCTGAATGATTTCCTGTGGAGCACATACACATATTTTCTCCAGTCTCTCTTCTGTTATACTTCAACATTTCATCTGATAATTTAAAAGATAAGGTTCCCATGACAAGACAAAAAAACAATGCATTAGCCCACCTTACAATGCTTTTTGTCTTCTCTATCCTGCCTGTTCTACTCAGCCCCCAAGCCCCCCGATTCTTATTTAAAATGTAATGGTGTTTTCCCACTGCATGGTACCTACTCGACTCTACTTGCCTTTTTTGGTTTCCCATTACAAAAAAAAAAGTCCCTGGTCCCTTGTAGTACTACCTCAGTCGAGGTTTCAAGCGAGCTGAGGCGATACCAAAAAGTGACGTGAAAACCTGCAGACTGCTGATTGGTCGGAGAGAATCGCCACTATTCACTGTGTCATCATTGCTAGCGACAGATGGAGGTTTCCTGAACAAACCCACCGGGTTTACAGGTAAATAGTTTATCCAGCTTTTTTTTTCTTTTTTTTTGCTGCCTTCAGGTTCATTAGAAACAAATTTGCCTTCTGGCTGTGGCATCACGCCGAGAATCAAAAATAAACCTACGTTCTGCGTGTGTGTTGCGCTAGGTCACAGCAGTTTCCTGCTATGATGATCAGCCACGGCTCGGCTCACTTTGGCGGTACTAATGGAAAAAGGACGACGGGACACCGCAGCCGAGCCGAGGCGAGTCGAGCAGGTACAATTAATGGCCAGAAGTCATTAACAAAGGGTCACAAGTATTTAACTTCATTTTCTTTAAAGGCTGAGTCATTTCCTGAAATAGTTTGGCACTGTTTAGGCATTTGTTGAGGACAACTAAACTTTAAAATTTAATTTATTTTGTGCACAACTTAGTATTATTGGCAGCAGAAGATGGATTGATAAACTACAATGCTCATGTTCATTTTAATAAAGCAACCAGCCCTGAGTGCAACAGTGTGCAACTCGACAACTATGGATCTCTATGGCACAGATGGATAAAGTATATCAGGCTTTGGCTACACAGACAAAACATTTTAGAATAATCCATCCATTGCTGTTTTTTTATTGTCTTTCACAACGTAGATTTGATGGACGTCAATTTAAAAAAAGAAATAGATATTGAAAAATATTGCCCACATTATTCTTAAAACAAAAACAGACTCAACATCTGGCAGTACGGTCATACTTTCCCATTTATGTATTAGCACTTTCACACCGAGCAGGGGCGACTTTGTGTTTGAAAGGGCTAACCGGCATTGATCGACTCGGCCTTGTGAACTAGGTCGAGAGGTGGGTCAATTTTAGTGTGACTTGCACAAGCGTCCCTAACAACCGGTGCCGGATAAATGATGTCAATGGGTGTAAATGGGAGCCATAGTCATGACGCAACTGTCACAGGTCCCTTCACTATGACCCCGACCCCCCCCAGGTCATCTGGGACAGGTCTACTTTCTGTTCCCAGAGTCAGAACTAAACAGGGGGAAGCAGCGTTCAGTTTCTATGCTCCTCATATCTGGAATAAACTCCCAGAAACCTGCAGGTCTGCTGCTACTCTCAGTTCTTTTAAATCAAGGCTGAAGACCTTTCTTTCTGATGTTGCCTTTCTTTAAATGATGCTCATTTCATTAATGTTTAATTTCTTATACTGCACTGTAACTTTTATTCCTGTGTTTTATCTGTAAATTTTAAGTGTAAAGCACTTTGAATTGCCCTGTTGCTGAAATGTGCTATACAAATAAAGCTGCCTTGCCTTCAGCCCAAACAAATGGCGCAATGGCAGCAGTCATGTTTTCAGCAACGGGAGGTAAACAACAGTATGAACAGCATAGATGGGGGTGTGGGTGTGTGTGTGTATTTTAAGGTGCAGGAGTTCCTGGCAGTCCAGTCCGTGGTGAGGAAGAAATTAAGCAGTTGATTAGGGGGGACAGTAAAAGGTCCCCTGCCCATAACCAGCACATGATAATTGGCATGCATTGCTCGCAGGCTGTGAACCAGGTCTTATCTGAATTTTTGTGTGTTATAACAAGGAATCAACCCGTGTTTACTGGCTCGGTTTGAATCAAACAAAAGTAGGGTTGAACACGGGTCAGTTTTCCCGGGTCCAACCCAACAACAAATGGTCCAATTGCAAGATTTTTTATGTACCTGACCCTTCAGACCTTGCTCTTTGAGTGTCTCAATGTCATCCCTGGTCAGTTTCTGTGATTTTCCATCGTCTACAATGTTCCTGTTGTCTGTGCCTGCCTCCTTTGCATCTGGGACAAACACAAAATAGATTACTCAAAGTAAAAAAAAAATAATAAAGCGTTACAGCCTGTAATAGTCTTTTACATGTCCATGCATTCAGTCTGGAAATAACAGATTTATACTGTGGGAGGTATAAAAAGTGCCAGTTGTAAAACTAAAGCATGAATGTGATTGTGGGTGCTATTTAACAGCAGCAGGTTACACACCAGTGGAGGTCTCTGTGTGCTTGGGCTTCAGTGGCTGCAGGATCCCTCCAGACACGATCTCAAATGTGCTGCTGTACAACTGGCCTACAGCTTTATCCAGGAAGAACCACTGCTTCTCAAAAATCACCTTCCTGTGAGTAGAAAGTACAGTAATAAATCATAATAATCAATGCTATGACATCTTCAAAAATCAATTAACTTTATTTTAACTGTTTGTGGTCAGGCACATTCTTGCTCTCGGGGGAATTACTAGACTTGTTGGGACTTGGGAATGATGAATTATAAAGTGTGGTGTAGACCTACTCTATCTGTAAAGTGTCTCAAGATAACTTTTGTTATATATTATGATTTTAATACTATAAATAAAAGTCGTATGTGGAGGAGCGCTTGATATCTATGACCATACATCCCTACGTGCGGCATCCAGCATCCAAATGTTAGCTACAATGTGACATTACTGACGCTGGTGAGGGGTCAGTTATGGTTTAGCTAGCCCCAGTTTGTGCCTCTCATGGCATGCAATTATAATAAATGGGGCTTATGTTTAGCTCCTTTGTTGTTTTATACATATTTCGACTTACTTCTTCAGTTGAATTTGCACAGCTTTGAAGATATCTCCCCGTTTCAACACAACGTAGTCGCCCTCTTTTATTCTGTACAGAGAATCCTCGTCAACATTGTCCGCCATAATAAAGCAGATTAAGCCAGCTCACCAGTCCACTGTCCCTTTCAGATACTTATACGGAGTCGCCGTTGACAAGGCACTGTCCAAAAAGGCACTAAAACACCCTGAACTAAAAGCAAAAGACGGCAAATCACTATTTCCACGTGCTAGCTTTCATTTCCCTAGCTTCCCAGGACGACTAGACGATTGCAGATTGTAGAGCGAGCCATGTTTCAAAATGGTCATCGGTGATTGGCTGGATTTGCGTCGTTGAGCTTGCTAGCCAATAGGCTGCAGCCGATAGTAAAGTTCGCTGACTAAGTAAAAATCGAAATTTCAGAATCATCGATGAGCGTGAAGTTATCGTCAGAGGAGTGGAAAGTGCTACGAAGAAGCACATACTTTAGACACAGACTAATTTTACAGTCTTTGGGCACAACCATAGACTGTATATTATTATACAGTATATTATTAGTGCTAGAGAATATATATATAGGGATGTAAACCACATTGTGTGCAATGTAGCAGCAGTGTTAGCAGAGGGTACACATAGTAAATGTGTGGATATGGTAATGCTTTGTGACAAGACTGCATCATGGTGAACATGCTGTCACTGTATCTTGCACACAAATTTAAGGAGGTATATGGCTGAAGCTTCACTGGAGAATACATGTTGGATCATATTAACTATAATGTTAATATATTATATTTATTAAGTGCCAGCACCACAGCACCTGATCCTTATTGTCCAGTTTCAGTGAGGAGATAGAATGTTTTTTCCTTTATTTGTGTCATTTGAATTCTGTTCCCACTGCATTTCAACATGTTTACGTATATAATATTGTGGGATGACACATGACATATGTTTTATGTACAGTAAGCTAGTTTGTATTTAAAGAATATGGAATCAAATAGTTGTGTATATATATATATATATATGGCAAACACACCAACTATTGTAGACGTATAGCCATAGGCTGTACATAGTCTATGCTTATTGCCTATAAATAGCAACAAACTATTGACACTATTTTTTTTTTTTTTTCAATTTCAATAATTGGAAAACTGATAATGTGACTTGTTTCTGGCCAGATGTTGTTAAGGCATGTTGAGAATATGCAATTTAAATTGTATGACACATTCCTGAAAACTTTATTGAATTCAAGCTGGATTTTGTTATGTATAGTTATGAAAAAGGTTGACTTGATGGCCTATCTACCAACATGGGAGCTGGTACTGCTGGATTGCACGTCAACAGTTTGTAGGGTGAAAATACTGTATGTTAGATGAGGGACCGCGTCATCACCCAGCCTTGGTTGGGTGTGTATCATTTCCCACCATGGGGCCACAATCTGGTGTTTTCTAACAGCCTTTAAACAATGAGCCAAGTCCACCTGCCCACCACTACACAGCAGTGCAACAGTGAGGGGGTTGAAAGAGCAACACAGAGCCTCTTACACTGCAAGAAATGACACAATGTGGTCAAATTGAAAGAAATTAAATAACATGGGAAACAGCTTCAGTAACTGGCAAGTTATTTCCAAATGATCCAACTACACAGTAAGTCATAGTGACCTCAGTCCAAAACCCATAAATTAGATTAAAGGTATATTAATCCTGAAGCATGTTCTGAAGCTTTCGATGTTGAAATTGTTGAGTAAATCATGCATCAGACACATACATAGTTCTTGTGAATTATTAAGCTTCTCTTTTCAGGCCATGTTGCAGCAGTTCACAGCATTGGTATGACTGTCCATTCAGTAGCAATTACAACATTTCCTCATTGTCGCAATTAACATGAACAGGAAAAAAAATTATTCTCTGCCTACTATGAATTCTATTTTCTTTAAGCACAGAATATTTTTTTTCTTCTGAAATTACATTCCATTATTGTAATTTGACATAAAGTTAAGTACGGTCTATGAATGAATGAGTTTTACCTTCAATGTAAAAACTCATTTATAGTGTTTCAGCAAATGAATAAATGTGAAACAAGTAAAAAACACCCATTAATGTTTTTTTTACAAAATGTTTTTCTGTCTGAAACAAAGACATCTCTTCACCTAAAAAACTTTAATAATTTTAAAACTTAATTCTTACAAATAACAATGCATCCACATTTTGAGAGGAAGCTTGGTAACATATTTACATCACTATGTTTTCTAGTTTAGGGTCCACAGCTATAACTTCACAACTGAATATATGACAAACAATGATGCTATTTTGTGAGTGAAAATGTTAAACTTACAGTATACAGCATTACATTTTCTTTGGCAGCGATTTGCTCAGTGTTTAAGGTTACCATTGCTACAGTAGATGAAAGCTGTTCATTCACATTGTAACACATGTAAATAAACAACAGATGTGTATTAAAAGAAGCACAGGCTCGTATCTTTCCTCATTCTTGGCCTCCAGTTAGTTTATGGAACAGTTCTTCGTCTAGCGTCTCGTTCTGGTCTTTAGATCTTGTGGAGAGGAAGATGTAACCGCCAATGAACTCATGGACCACCTTGCAGTCACAGCTCAAACAGCAGAAGGCTATTGACACATTCTGGTCGAACTCTATGGTCACCTGGAAAACATACAAAGTATTCATGTCTCTGAAGTAGTACTGTCTGTAGGCAATACCCAAAACGGCTTTCCAGAATGAAGAGAAATGTAGAATCATAATATATGGCACAAAGACCCCTCACCTGTCTTATCTCCCAGTTAACGTTCCACTGCTTCATGTTGGCGAACCTCCATGTGGTGACAGGCAGAAAAGAGGACATGTCAAGACGAATCAGACGGTTGTATGAGATTCCCAGAATCTCATCCTTTTTACTGCCTTTGAATCTGAAACAAATAACCAAATTAGTAATCAGAAATACGATTTAGAGGTCAACTATGTCACCAGTTGTGTAATATGCCTGAATATGTGCACCGTACCTGACAATGTAGTAGTTGATACCAAACTCTGGAAGCGACTGCCAGGCCTGGATGAAGCGCATTTTGGCCTCCATTAGGGACAGTCGTACTATGTTCTGATGGGCCTCCAGGATACGTGCGGTAAGCTTGAAACAATCACAGGCAGATTAAGCAAATATATTTTATGATAACAGTAAGGGTACGATGATGATTGCTGGCAAACTATACTGCATTTAGCCCTTAAACAGACCTGTTTGGTCTTGTACTTCTTGGTGAAGCGTGGAGAAAAAAAACATTCGGCATTCATGTCCATGGCGTCAAGGTCAGGAGCGGCCTGACCAGGAGGGGGCGCCAGGCTCTTCATTTGCAGAAAGGACTGGATGTTCCTCACTTCTGACTTGTAGGAGCTGTAGGCCATTGTCTTACCCTTGGAGGCCAGGATACATGCAGCTTTCCACTTGGCGTACTGTGTCTCCTGCCAAAATTGCAGGACAGTTACAATACAAACCCGTGTTTATGTATGCACACTTTACAGGGATTTTAAAAAGAGGCAGAATTGCTGCTTATTACTATATGTATGTTGTTATTATGTTCATGGGGAGAAAGATGTGGGACATACATTGTCGCATCTGATGTACACCTCGTTCATTCCGTCAGCAACTGGGAGCAGGAGCTTGATGCCGAACTTCTTGTCCGTCACGTTGACATCAGGGACTACCTCACAACCTGTCAAATGAAGAGATAATTGAGTGGATTTAACCAGATCAGCTAATATTATCACAAATTAAAACTTCAGCTACCATGGAGGCTTAAAGGAGAATCACACTGAATTTCTTTTGGACTGTAATAGTTGATATTTACTACTTTTTGCATACTAATAGCAGGAGAAAATATTTTGTACATAGCATTTTAATTATTATTATTAATAATAAATAATGAGAATACCTTGATTCTTTGTTTTTTAACCTTTCTAGGGAATTGCTCATGCTCACAGGGATGCTCAAAAATTTACTCACACATCATGGAAATGCTTACATTAAGGGGTCATTACTCCTCAACAATACAAAACACATTAAGAAGTGTTTTTCCACATCATTCTTCTTCACTGACCTCGGAGGTGTAACTGCTCTATGGGTTCTCCACGGGAGGCCTCTTTGTTCTTGTAGTAGGAGATGGTGGTGTCCTTGAATACAAACCAGTACTCTTTGTACGGCCGCAGCGATAATCTTTTGGGCCTGATTTGAGAATGAAAAGAAAGAAACACAAATCATTGTTTTGTTTTTTTTTGCCTGTGATAAAGGTTATTACCATGATAGCTCTGCATAAAAGACTGTAAGCAAAACAGCATACATGTTTTAAATCGGTATTAAATATATATTTCCAGTGAGCAGCACAACAGAAGGTTGTTTTCCTTTTAATCAATTATCAGACGACCACCAAGCCATCATGTAGTGTATGTAAGTATTTAAAGGAGAATTCCAGTCGATTTCAACACGTAGCTCTGTTGTTTGTAAATGTGGAGTGCTGTCAGTAGCGAGAAAAACAAAAATAATCGTCGTGTTATCCTCCTGCTACAGTTTGCACCCAGGACGATTAAACAGGGCAAGTTTTAAACGTGTTTTTAGCCTCTTAACATGTTCAAAATGTCATTACAAGTGCCTACCCATGTGAAGTGATTTCTTCCGAGTGAACATGGTGAATCTGACTGCTGTAGATGTGAAAGAAATGCATGAAAGTTGTGCGAATTCACTTCTGTTTAGTTGAGAGGGCGTTAAAAAAAAAAAAAACCCTGCCAAAAACATTGAGGGAAAAGTGACAAAAGTGTCGAAATAGACGACCCAAACGTTTTAACTTAAAATGTGGACCCAGGGAAACAAAAAGTTGCTTGTTGGTCGACGGAAGGACAACACAAGGGTTAAGGTAGTATGCAGAGAGGCGGCTGAGTTTTAGGAGGTAGAGCGGAAGGTACCTACGAATCGGAAGGTCTGCGATTCAATCCCTAGTCTTGGGCAAGATACTGAACCACAAATTGTGTAAATATTCAACCAGTGTGTGAATTTATAATTTAATTTAGTAATTTATTGATTCCCAGTGGGGAAATTACAATTGGGCTGAATGGTGCTTGTAGCGTGTAAAGCGTGGTTGCTAAGACTAGAATCGCTATATGAATGCAGTCCATTATAAGATAAAAGCATCAGAGAGTAAATACACATAATAAATTTGAATAGAAAATATTTTTACCCCTGTCCCATCAATTACCTAATGGCAGCAAGCTACTAAATTAGGCTGATTTAAAGGCCGCTGGACAGGTGAGGGTTTAAAGGACAGTAAAATGTGAAGATCAGTTCAGATCCAGATATTTGAGATCTTCCTTCAGTAATTAATGTTGGCATCTTCATGTTATAGAAACAAAGGTGGGTTTACCTAAACAGCCGGAGGGAATCGGCCAGCTCTGGAATGTCTGTAATGTCTTCCTGGGGGCGGGACAAACAACTGTAAATTATCCCGTGTCTTCTCCTGACATCACCATGTTAAGACATGCAATCAGCGGAGGTCTACCTATCACTCCTGCTTAAAAACAGATGTTCTACTGTAACCTGAAAACATTAACATAACAGTTAATATTCACTCCAGTGTAGTGACGTCTAAAAGAATATGTTTACCAGAATTCGGTCTGTGTGTCCGCCTTCAAGCGTCACCTCCAAGTTGGACAGGGCAGCCTCCACTTCATCTATTTCTGGTTCGTTGGAGTGGTCCAGTGGTTCACTTGACATGGTCAGTTTACAAATGTGGTACTGAAAAATAAATAGAAATTAAGGTTTTTGGAAAACCCTCCACTGACTTTTCTAGTAGCAATGATCGAATATTTTAACAAGTCATTATGACTTATAAGGTTATGCAAAGCGGCCATGAGTCAGAGGGAGGTTTGAGCACCCGGCGTGCCTGCTATTGCACTGATGTGTCGGTGAGTATAACACTGATCTCCTTTTTGAATAACTGTGATATCTGAATCATGGTCCCAGCAGTTGCAAAATAACAGCTGAATGGATCGGAGATAGCCTGAGAGTTGGAATACACTGAATGTCACGGCTGAAACATGACACAGGTAATCTATTACTGTATCAGATGTACCAGATTACTACATGTAATCTATTACTGTAGCAGATGTACCAGAATACTACATGTAATCTATGACTGTATCAGATGTACCAGATTACTACATGTAATCTATTAGTGTAGCAGATGTATCAGATTACTATATGTAATCTATTACTGCAGCAGATGTACCAGATTACTACTGTATCAGATGTATCAGATTACTACATGTAATCTATTACTGTAACAAATTATATGGTTTATAATTACATAACAATAGTCATTAGCCATTATTATCATTAGTTCTTGGTGAGCTAATTTTTCTGATAGGGAGCTATAATTCTTCTTCTCCCGCTACTCAATCTCTCTTTCTCAACATCCCCCTCCCATCCTCCCATCCTCCCTGTCCAGGGGAATTTTCCTCATGTCCTGACATGTCCTCACGTGGATTTACACACCAAACCTGCTCTCTCTGAGCTAAAACACACATACAGTGTACTGTTCTTTATTAGCTAATGTAGGCTATATTACTGTGCCCTTCAGGGTTTGAATGAGGATTTATAGATGAAGAATTGTCTCCACATACTGTTGCAGAACCATATGTCACTTTTATAACTGGGATGGCATGTTGTTCACCTGCAATGAAGCAAACATCAGCATTTCCTCCTCAGTGCAGTCTATCTCCTCCAGCAGGATGGACCAGCGAGCTTGTTCATACAGCTGGGTTATTCTGACCGCGTCATACTAAAACACAAAAAAACATGCACTCAAATTAATTTCAAAACCAAAAGTCAAAAATATTTTCTTTTTTTTTCTCCAAGGGATGCATTTTGGGTCTCTTACTTTGGGATTAAGGTCAAAGAAGACATTGTACTTGAAGCGAAGCAATAGCTTTTCTTCATCTTGGATGTCTTGCTCCATAAGAGAACGAGACGAGTCCAACCACCTGACAGTCGTAGAAATGAATTAGCGCTGTGGTAAGAAATATCATCCACATTTAACACTGCTTATTTCAAATCAATGAGCAGAAACCTGTCATCTACCCTGCGTTGTTGATTGCTTTGTCCACTGGCGAGAGTGGCTGGTACAGCTTGGCCAGCTCAGCAGGCGGCAGGTTTGGCTGGGAGTCGGCTAGAGGGTTTTCTCCAAACCAAAGGCTTGTGGCAGACACCGGCATCCCGTTCTCTGGGTCGTAGGTGGCTGTCATAGTCTTACTGTACATGGAGCCTTGTTTTAAGAACAATGGCAGATACAAGATTAAAATCAGGTTTCAACAAAAAAGGCTTCTGCATACCTTTTTATATTAATAATGTGTTTCAAAGGAATTGTAAGGGGAGCTGCAGTTAAAGTTGAGATCAACTCACTGTCAGATTGTGGTTAAAAATAAAACAAAATGTTTTTAAAGAAGGATCAACAGTAAAGAATAAAAGTATGACAGAAATGCAAAATGCCGCATGGTGAAACTCGAAAGGTACCAACTTGGTCGACATAAAAGGTGGGAGAGATCCAACGCCTTTATTAGAGTGATCTTTTGGTTGGTGTGGAATAGGAACTGGATACTCAGTGTAAGAGTGAGCGAGTGTGTGTTGGGGAAAACCCCAAAGAATATGGCAGCATACTGAACAATTCTTTCAGATCTCACTGATGAAAACTCTGGCCTGTCAGATAACCGCAGCGCTATATATAGAAATTTCTCATTTCTTCACCTCCTCCAGCAGAAGTAATTCATAGAAATAAAAATGCTATCCCTTCTAGGGCTGGACATATGTCTGAATGTATCCAATTACAGACAATATGAAAAGTAGTGAGTATTCTGTGAGCTAAATATAAATAAAACTGGACGTCTACCTGTGATTAGACATTTCACCATAGCAAACTGAGCACTCAGCACTCCAAACACAACACTATTTCATGCAAAAGGTTTACATATTGGTGGAGGCCAAAATAATAATACAGCCTTACACTATGGCAAAATAACGAAGGCCAAGACATGTTTAATAATGCTGGAAATATTCAGAACACATTTTTATTTTTTTTCTCCAGCCAATGCAATACTTTACAGAGATGCTGCAGATTGTTTTGAAATTAAATGAGATGTTTTCGGGCTGTGAAACTAGATTTTTTTGTAAGAAACCGCACTGTGTTTCACAGTACCTGTGCCTCCTGGCCCCCCGCTCAGTAAATCAATGTCCCAGATGTCATCATGTGCTGAATTCTTGTCTTTCTTCTTCTTCTTCTTGGAGGGATCTTCCGGAGGCTTCAGCAGGGACAGTTCCTCTGATCGTCTGATGTCTGAGATGGAGCCAACACGAGACGGTGTGGGGGATCAGGGACAATATGGAAACAAAGGTGAGTCTTAATTTTAGATGAATCCACAATGTCTCTGTCTAAGACACATTACATGTTGAGAAAAGCAGCACATGGGACACTGCAATCAGAAAAAACAGAGAAACGTACTGAGTATGCGACAGATCTCCGCCACCGCCTTAAAGACAACACTGGAGAAGCTGACAGTCATTTTGATGGTTTTCATATTGGGGAGCTGCAGCAACAGGGATTTGTGCTGGGGTGTATAGCGTAGGTCCGCATCAGCCTGTGTATGAAAAATTGTGTTTTTGAAACCACACCTGCAAAATCCATCCTTTTTTATTGTGCTGATTTGGAGATCTTTTCAACCTAGTTGGGCTTAGAGGAACTTCCCCGGTCAGTGGAATGTGTACACAGAGGATAGTATAAAGTGATGTTCACACATGCAACACATATAATGGACACCAAAAATAGATAGTGAGCCAGTTTTGGAGAGGGAACTTTGACACAAAGATATTTTTTGGGCATTTTCGGCCTTTATTTTTGCCAGGACATGAAAGCGGAGAGAGAGGGGGAGGACATGCAGCTAAGGGCCGCAGGTCAGAGTCAAACCGGAGCCTGCTGTGTCGAGGAGTAAACCTCTACATACGGACGGCTGCTCTACCAACTGAGCTATCTGGGCACCTGCATTGCACCCATTTTGTACATATTTTCCTTCCATATCTTTCTCAGCATTAATTTTTTCGCTATCACTTTGTTAACAGTGACATCTTCACTATGCTTATATAGTTCTTTGAGCTTGTACAATGCTTGGCTGTACAACATGTGTTATATGTACATGTACATGTATTATAAGACTAATGCGGGCTGGACTGACAATATAAAACCACTGATGGGTATCCATGCCTCAAGGAGCTACAAACCCACACACACAGAATTTAATTATTGTCGCTTTGACTGGTGTATTCTACGGTGCCATGGACATTCAAATAGCTTATTTTTTTTTTAAAGATTATTTCCTGGAATTTTATTTTTATTAGATAGTGATAGGAGAGAGAGAAAGAGAGAGGGGGGATGACATGCAGGAAATGGCCACAGGTTGGGTTTAAACCCCGGGCCACTGCAAAGGACTCAGCCTACATGGGGCGCACACTTTACTGGGGGAGCTAGAGGTCGCCCCTGTAGAAAAACATTTCTATTGATTTGTGTTTAATTCTTTTGAAATTAAAAAATAAATTATAACATATCAGCACAATTGCAAAAACAGATTTAATCACTACATAAGTTACCTGAATTCCATACTTGTCCAAGGTCCAATGGGTTTTGAGCAGCCAGCATTTCCTCTGTTCCCACCACAGGGCATGGTCTGACCAGTCCTGAACGGCCTCTTCAGACAAACAGATTAAGTAAACAAATTACTACCATGTTACTGTCATATCTCAAGATTAAAAGGTAGCTCACGCCTAAAGTTATTGAACATATTTACATGTCAAGTTTAAAAGGTCTTTATATGAATCTCTTGCATTCTTAACTCCAACCTCGACATCTGCTACCAACACAAATACTTCCCGTAACCACTGTTGTGTGGGTGGCTGAGCATGATTAAAGTGGGGTTTTATGAGTCTACCTGACATCATGTTATGGTGCTGGGCTGAAATTGGTCTGTTGACAAGCTAGTTAGTCATCTATAATGTCTCATGCTGTTTAAACCACCTTACTGAAGTTGCCATCATACTAGCTCCTCTGAATTTATAGAGACCTGTTAAGAAATATCAGATAAGATCCTGGCTGAACTTTGGCCCCTAGGGCTACACAAGCCAATGCATTGTGGAAATACAATGGCACTGGAGTGTAGAAAAACACAGGGCAAACAAGGGTGTGGCTTGACTAACAGACCTGTTGTGGCAGCAGGGGGAGGTTGAGGCATTGTGCTTAAAAACGAGACGAATGGATGTAAGCTTTTACCATGTAAACAAACCAAAACTGAGTGTGATGGATTACGGCACGACAGTGTTTTACCCATCTGAACCACTTACTGATCTTCTCCACCAGCTTAAGCATGAGGCCTCCAATGTGCAAGTCTCCCTTCACCCTCAGCTTAAATGTCATGGACTCATCTCCATCTTTTTGATCCACCTGCACAGACAGCTCCCATGATTTTTCTCCAACTCTGCAGCTGTGGTCATGGCCCTGTTCTCAAAAGACAGAGGTGCATAGATTATAGACAGGATGCTCTTAGGTTTAGATAATAAAACCAACCGCTATCTTCATAATCCCGTGGTAGGGGAATTCCACTGAAATATGTTGATTATTTCCTTCTTTCTTCTGTTTAGACGCTTAGGAAACATCTGGGATGAAAACATGAGTCAGCGGATTAAGTGTTTCTCAACATCCTGTGGGAACATCCAAATTATCTTGGCCAACAGTTAACAAACACAGATCAGGGTGTCGGTGGCCAGCAATGGAACAAATTTCCACCATGCTTCTTCTGTATTGTCTCTGCAATGATACCGTAGCCCCTGAAGTACTCCTCTCAGCCGGTACATTTATAAATAAGACATCAGCGAACACGCAGGCTGGCAGATGTACTGGCTGATGCCAGCAGGAAAACTAGATGAGACCGTAGAACACACAGTAAACACAGCAGGCCTAGCACAGCTGTAGGGCTCTGCACAGAAAGGCACTAGGTGGAGGAGTGTTGGACTTTAATTATGAGACAGAGTGAATGGATAAAAGACATCAGGCAGGTAAGAAAGAGGAGAAGAGCGGAGGAGGAGCAAGCAAGATACAGCTTTGGAATGTGTGACGAGCAGGGACACGAATCTGGTGCAGGAGAGACCATGCAAAACAATAATCTGCCCACACTGCACCAACATCCCTTCATTTCACATATGAATTTAGAAAGTGTGGTGAACAAAGAGATCCACATACACACACACACACACACACACACGTCTAGACTAGGGCTATCACCTGTTTCATTTGTCCTGGGTAGCCCAGCTGAAATGTATACTGTGTGAAACTGTGTTGCCCGGAGGCTAGGTTTAACAAATCCTCCCTGCTTTCTTTGTGTTGCTCCCTCCCTATGCAGCTGTAGGGTTCAGATAAAAGTTTGAACCTGCATGTCTGCTAAGGAAAGGCTTGTAGAGATGTGTTGGAACGTGGTGAATTGACTCCAACAACATTACATCAGCTGCGAATGAAGACCAAAAAGTGATGGAAGGAGCAATTATGTAATTTGGGTCTTATCAAAATGCAAACCACAACAAATACAATCTATTTTCATACAAAATATGCAACTGTTCTCATTTGAGTTCTCGTATTCTAACTCCTTAAAAGATACAGCCATGTGAACAGTGTTAATCTACTATTTCTAATTTACAGTTTGATTTCCAACCAAAACTGCATTGAAAGAGTGGACTTAGCTAATATTGGAACAACTAGAGGAATGCAGCACTGGAAAGACACATTCCAGCATTCCATTCTTTACAATGCAACTACACACATACTACTATAATAGGAGACAATGTCCAAAAGCATAGTACAGTCCTACTAATTAACCATTACCTTTCCTCCCGTGTAGGCCTACCACACACACATAATCCCAACTGGACCATTTCCAATGTGATTTGTTTTCTTGTCAGGGACATGAGAAGTCTGCTTTATTCAGCTAGATAATGGCCCACAAAACTAACAACATTAAAACTCTGAAACCACTCTTACCTTTTATTCAAAGTTTTCTGCCGGTGAGCTATTCCTAGATATGTCTTGTGAAGTGTAACGAACCAGGAATGAACGAGGCTCCTCCAGGTGTAAAACACGCCCCGTGCACAGGTAGCTAGAGAGGAGGAGGAACCGTTAGAGGAAGTCGGTTAACGGAACGCTAGCTAGGTAACGCTTCAAAGCAAAGGTGGGTTTGTCCACAACCGGCGACAGTTTCTAATGTTTGTGATTTAATATATTAAAACAACTTCTGCAGGGCTCATATTATAGTGTGTATAGTTTGCTAGTAGGCTACGCTGCTTCAAATGACAGTAGCTAATTGACCACAGGACAGATAGCGCTAACTGTAACATGGTGAGTAACGTTACCCAAAGAAATAGCTAACTTATCGTAACATAAGCTAAACCTACTCAACCTAACTTTACTTAACGACAGCGAATGCTAGCTAATACCTGTCGGTCACAGTGTGGCAACTAACTAGCTAAATGACTAATGATATGTTACATAGTAACAAGCTAATGCAACTTGGTAAATATTAGCATTAGCATAACAAAAACTAGCTAAATATACTGTTTCAAGATGCTTTCAGTGTAGCATACATTTTAAATGAACCCAAATTTGAAAGAAATCGACCAAAAGAAAATGACAGTTAACGTTATCGATAAAAAAATGTGTCAGCACCTAATATACTTAGCTAGTTCAGGCAATAATATAGTAATAGTTGCAGTAAAACATATAGGCTACATTAAAGTATAATTTTATTTGGTTGGGGTTGATAGAAGACTGGACGTATTTGTGAATGCATTTTTAAGAAAGCATAACTTTAACTGTTACGTTAGCAAGGGCAGTCAAAGTTACATATTAAAGGAGAAGCCCCCAACTTTACACATTTAAAAGTCCGTTTACTAGTTATGCGAGTACTACTCAGTTTTTGGAAATAGTATCGTACTGGTTGCTGTGGTATGTGGGGAATACTCCTTTAAAAAACTAACCACAATACTAAATTTTACATGCAGCAAATACCCAGGCTAATACAAGCCTGCTCTGTGTCAAAATTCAAAAGATACAATCTTTAAAAAAGTTTTTTGAAAAAGTTTAAAGTTTTATTCTGGTGTTGACTCGTTTACAAGGACTACAGGAAGAAAAACCCTGTTGGGATTGAATTTTGATACTTACAAAGGAGGTATAGTCATTGTGAAAATATATCAGGGCTGTTGCTCCAGTTTAAGTGGATTTAAAGAGACAAGCCCACAACATGATGAATAATAGTTTACCTCAGATGAATCAGCCCACCGTCCTTAATGCCCACATCCTGCCTGATGAATAAATCAAGATGAATCACTTGAGTTGGTGTTTTCCACATAATGGTATTGCCAGCTTATGAAACAACAACCACACAGTCAAACTCTTATTTGCACAGATGGCATTCTAGCGACACACTGAGTTATAGCCAGTTTTGTAGATTTTAATATGTAGGTATGTTTGTGCCTTCTGTGGACTTTTCTTATTACAGGCACTTGGTCATTATGAGATGAGCCCATGTGTGAAGCCTGCCACCCCCTGGTTTTAGTTGGTAAGATCATACAATTTCTTTTTGACTTGGCTGGTACTTGAGCAAAGGGCATACCATGACTAGATGGGGACATCAGGCTCATGTAAACAAATGGCAAGCACAAATGAGATTGCATGGTGTATTTAGGCAGCTTGAGCACAGATGGAAGTTTAAGATTATTAAGTAGCATTTTAAGATATTGTGACTGTATATTGAATAACAGAAATGTCTAAATTCTGAAAGAAACTAATCAATTCCTGCACACTGTCACCACTTATTTAAAATGCAATGTTTCAATTATAGACTTTCATAGGCGCATCCAATGCCTAAATTATATAAATCACTTTCTTTTACATGATTTAATTTCCTATGCACCTCTCCACCAGGTGTGCGTTAACACTTTAAGGCCCAGTGTGTAACGTGTTTATTTGTTTATTATAAAATATCGGAGTTACCCGTTCACAAACTGGTCCTTTTTCATAAATATTTACCACTACCATCAATTCCAAATATTCCTTTTGGCCTAAATTTTACATTTGCATTCATATGAACTGGGGTAGACACTACATATTCATGCGCCATCTTGAAATACGTTAGCCGGTAAGGGACATACAGGATATACTGCTCCGCCTTTCGCATTTTTGCTTTCACATGATAAACCCACAGATGTTGCTAATGGGTATTGTTGCTTACCAGCCCCAGCAAGTTTGAAGAAGGAAACATGGAGGATCGCACATATTCAAAATCCGTATTTTAGGAACAGGAGTCATCTTCTTCGCCCAGAAAGAGAAAAAGGATATTGTAAAGAGCAAGAGACTGACTTTTTGAAGTGTGAAGGCTACCGTAGCTGTAACACGTACTTTGAACTGTGTGGTGCAAGATAGTTGATTGCAATATATGATCTCAACGCTAGATGGTAGAAATTCCTACACATTGGAACTGTAATGTAATCTCCAAATTGTAGCAAAAGGGAGAAAATAGAGAGACACAGACACTTTTAAATATCATTGCTGCCCCTTAGTCGTTACGAGTCTTAGCAATTGAAAAGTCTGTTATATAAGTCTTGGTTGACAATGAGATTTTTAGTGGTGAGTTATTTTTATGGTCATTTAATGGACACTAAGCTAATATTTATTAGTCATACTGTAACTGGAAAATGAGTCATATCTCTAGCATCACAGTAATAGTCTTTTAGTATTGAAGAGATCCTTCTGCATGACTCTATTCATCTGCAGAGACATTAATAAACATTTTGACATTTTTCTGTTAAGTCAACCGACTGATAAGTAAAGGACACCCAAGAACTGTAAGTGGACATTAAAACTTCAAGTTCTGTTCTTGCCACACAGTGGCACCATTAGACCACATCTGAGTTTGAGGAGGGAAAGATCCTTAGTTTTTGAACCAGTTTTAAGAGAAAGGTACTTCATGTCTATGGTTTATAAACTTGCCACTGTTCTGGCTACTTGCGCCAACTCTGTAGTTCTTTACATATGTGTTTTATATCACTGAACCCCAAAGGTGCTGTAATGGAGCAATTCAAGTATGTATTGAAATTAAAAACATCTGTTATAAAACGGGTAACTCAAATCAAGTAATCTGATTGGTTCATAGCCATGATATAATAATCATATACGCCTATAACGTCTAATTCCTTTGCACAATAAGTATCAAACCAAATAAACTAATGAACAGATAGTTGGTGCCACGGAGGGAAGCCATTCATCTGCACACACACTAGCTGGTTTAATATCGGCAAAGTATTCCTTATAAGTGTACACTATATTTAGAATATTTTCACTTGTTTCCTTGCGATCAGACAGCCCTTTCCAACAAGGAACTTAAGCTGCTATCTATGCTCTCTTCAAAGCCACCAAAACCCTTTGACAAAAACAGTAGATTTAGCTAGCAGGAAACACATGTTGCTGTATACTGCTGCCTTGATCGGTTAGTTTGTGTTATTTTTGTGCTTATCTTTAGCTGTAAGCAAAAGAAATGCTAGTTGCTAGTGTAGGATAAAGTTATCTGCGCTGCGTTCCTTAGCAACCGCCTCTGTATGTGCAGTCAGTCAGCCATCCAGCCCAGAAGGGCCTATTTTATTGTGAACATGATTATTTATTAATATAATACTGAACGTTTTATAAAATCAATAGCTCACTTGAGGCTGTGATACATCACAGCTAAAGGGGTTGCTCTCCCTCCATTTCGCATCGAGGCAAACGATAGCCTGTCACAAGCTATTTCTTGATTATCGTCTTCTTCGTCACATGATATTTTTCTCACTGGAAGAAAGCAGGAGCTGCCAATCGCCACTCAAGTTTTTACAATATGAAAATAGCTTTTAAAGGAACATCGTCTTAAAAAATGAAAAGCAGTATTATTTGGAGTCACTCTCAATTAGTGTCATATCAACAGCAGCCCTGGCTTTCTAGATTGTGATTATTAAACCATGCAATCTCAGTAGTCTGGAGTGGTGTTTCATTTTTGATAGTAGGATATCATACTTTATTGATTATGTGGGAAACTTGTCTCTTTATGTAGGGACCCATGCCAGAGTCAGCCGCAGAGAAACAGCCCTAGCGTGGGTAAGGTCACAGCATAAACCACTGCGTTCCAGTTGAAGGACAGTTTCTTTGACCACTTGATCATTTTGACCACACCCTACAGATTAAGTGTAGCAAACATGCCTGCGAATCTGTCTAAGCTCTCTGTTCCAGCTTAGTCTTTAGCGCTGGCACACAAGGTCGTCTTGAGTCCATGTGTTTAAGAGGAAATGTAAATTCCATGACAAAAACAAACAAATTAACCCTGAGCGTCATAAACTGTGTCATTGGTGGACAGGCACATGGAAAATAACATCATTTGGACCTGTCAGGCCTGGATGCAGTACAGACAAAGTAACATCATGTCCATGTCATCATGACACCTGTGGTCCTAATAGCAACATAAGACACACAGTCCAAGCTAAAGGAAAGGACAAATATCAAATTCACTTTACTACAGTGCCTGGGAGAATGATAAAATGTAGTTTTGAGGAGAGAGAGAGAGGGAAAACTTTTGGACTGTGGTTTTAGACACAATAAATTACATCTACTGCCTGAAGCTGGTCTGAACCTACTGGACGCGGGTGGGAAACAACATCTGTAGAAGCCTTCGCCGGGTTTCTGTATTTATGGAAAGAGAAACCTCCTGGTGACCTGGGAACACGCTTACCCAATTAGCAGCCTTGCCGACGGATCAAATGGAAGTGAAAACATTCACTGCCGTGACGGAGACGCATCACAATGCCCCATTCATGCTGCCGAGCCCCATGCTTTTGGGATGGGGAGGGGGTTGTTCTTCGAGAGATGTAGTGGGGAGGTGCGATAGGCAAGAGGGAGTAATGAATGCAACAAGAAACTAACTTGCCTTACCAACTTCTTTGATGGAGGCCTTAATTCATGACTGAATACGGGTTCAGAGGTAAACACTGTTCAAAGGTGTTGTTTTCATAAGGTTACTGACCACTGCTCACCTTGGTGTTCCACATCCCCTTCACCTCAGCCCCTACATCAACTTGGACGCTCCCACCTCTTCATCCCAACAAATCCCTGGGTCTTATCCTGTGGGACCAACACTGAGGGGGTCAGGAGGCCTGAGAAACTGCACTGGAAGAGAGGCTCTTGACAGCACAGGGCTCTGGGGAGAAAAGGCTACACTACTTCATGGCCTGCAAAGAGTTGCAGCACTGATTTATTTTTACTCTTTGAGGGTTTGAAAATGTCTTTGTTCTGTTTCTTACTTTCTTTTTTTTTATCAGGAATTGATTCATTCTTAAGCCACTGACCTCCATTGCTACCAAGATATTCCATACCAGTTCCTGTTCAAATAGAAAAATGAAACTCAAGAAAAGACAACCTGCACCTGGCAGGTTATTTGTTTTACAAATGTCAGTGTAAAGTAAAATTCTGTTGTGATGAGAGTCAAGCAACACAGGTGTGATGGTCAAGAGAGGATCTATGACTTAGAGCAGAGCGATTGACTAAATACAGACTGTATGAGTTGACAAAAGTGCCTTCATTTGTCTATATATTAGCAAACTCCCCTTAGATAGAATGTGTAATCCTTGCACTGCAGTGAAGGCTCAGTATAAAGGCTCTTTTATTTCTAAAATTAATTGTACGGGTGGAGCAATAGGTGCTTCAGTAAATGGCGTCTTACGTCCATCCTTGTGGATGTTTCCATTAAAGCTTATAAAAATGTTACCAAGCCAGGGTCAATGCTGTAAAAAAATAAAATAAAATAAAAAAACATGAAGTTCATGCATTTTCAATTACATTTGAACTTTCCATACAGCACAGCCAAACTGATACATTCCTTATTTTCTGTGTTCACCTCTCCTTGCATGGAAACATCTGATAGAAATAAACCTTTTCATGGTGTCAGGTCAGATAGCCATAAATACAGGTTGTCAGCGCAGTGTGGCCCTCACATCTAGAGGAGAGGCTGTTCTGAACCGTGGTTTGGAACAGGATATCACATGTTTAAATATTGCACTTCTTTCTGAAAAGTGGCTACTGTTAAACAACTTCCATTACAGAGTATCGCTTTATCTGTCACCGGCCGTATTTCATCCCTTTGCTACCCAGAAACATAAAAGATATAGATTAGCACAGCCGTGTGGATACATGGTGATCATTTACCTTAGGCAAATACTCTGCTAGTCCAAAATTGAAAGAAAGAAAGATGGGTCTTTTTCCAGATATTATGCCTGATGAGTTCACTGTCTTTTTTGTTAGCAGTAATGTAATTGTGATGAAATTCTGTCGCTCAGATCATAACTGTCTATCCTTCTTTGTCAGTTTTAGCAGGTGTGCATGAAAGTTTGAAGCTGTTGACATTTTTGTTCCTGTGTGAATATCAAATATGTTGAATAAAACCATATGCAATGCTATGACTTTTATTAGGTTTGTCAGGGCACACGGAGACACAGTGGGAACACTGCCCATATTCTGTTAAAGATAAAATAACACCTTTTCCTGCAGGTCCTGTATGCAGAGGATGTTGGGTAATGTGGCCACATGTGTACAGAAGCGTTTAGATGCCATCCAGCCACGTCCTGTGCTACAGAGCGATGTGGAAGAAACAACCCTTGTCACTTGGCCTGGAAGTCGCAGTGACTGATCTCACAGGTACGGCATATGAGGAAACGGTGCGTTGTGTTCCTTTCCTCCCCACATTAATTTGCCAACTGGTTCTGAATGGGTGCCATTTTGAAACATGCAAATGTGGATAGCCTCTGCCTATATCAGCTGATGCAGGTCAGTGTTGTTTTTGGCCAGTCCTTAAAGGCCTGAGGGGAGAAAGACGTACTGACAGTTAGAAAAGGTCGCATAAATTCTAGCGGGATTACTTTACCAACACTTTCCATGGCTGAGATCCTGTGAATAGATCCATTGTGGGGTGGGTCTGTGCTCGCGGAAAGCAAACCCTGTCAGGATCCAGTTCATTAGCACCCAGTTTACTGTTTGAAGTCCGTTATTTATCGGGTGTCTTAAGGGGAACCCCATTCAGACATATGTAGGGTGTGTGTGTGCGTGTGTGCGTGTGCGCGCGCGTGTGCGCATCCAGGCACGGGCATGGTATGTGTACTTGTACAAATGTACAGTACTCATAGGATCTACAGGGGGTTTCCAGAGCAAATTGCTCAAGAGCAAATAAAACTTTCCATAGCGCAATAAAATGTATGGAGAATGAACAGGAGGGACATTGGTGCAGCTCTGAAGGTGGGAAACAACCTTGAGAGTTTGTTGAAAAAATATGTTCACATGATTTTGAGATATATATATATATATATATATATGTATATGTATGTATATGTATGTATGTATATATGTGTATATATATGTGTATGTATATATATGTATATATATGTATGTATATATATGTGTATGTATGTATATATATGTATGTATATGTATATATATGTATGTATATATATATATATATATATGTATATGTGTGTGTATATGTTTATGTGTGTGTGTGTGTGTTCTAACATGACAGCCACTGACATCGATTTTAAATAAAAAAAATAGTATAGGTAGTTTCAAATGTTAAACAAAGAACCTTTGTGTTACATTGTTACATTATATTTTTCAGGAGGCACACTTCCTGAAAAATGAACAGTGAGATTATATCATCAACATTTTAGCTATTCAATATGAAATGGAATTGATGTTAGTACACAGTGCTTGAAACACTGTTTACTTGTGGAATAACAGGGAAGCAGTAGTCCGCCCTCTTCTGAGTTATTCTACTGTATTTCAAACTATCAAATGAGTGTGCCTGTGTTTTCTCTTTTCTTTTGTTTTCGTTTGTTCTTTGGAAGGCGTCCCTGTGCCTCTGGTCAGACAAAAGTGCCGCGTTGAGCAAAACCTCCACTCCACTTTTATGGTCTGTGTGGGCCGTCCTATTTGTACATGCTTAGAGCAAATTAGACCAGCAGCTGCGCATGGCCGTCCCATTCCATGTTGGCTTTTCATGATAAAAATATGCTTCGGTAAACCTCGCAGCTTGGATGCAGAAATATATGGCCCGTTTCTTCTTGCCCTGACACCTCTCCATATTTACAATCAGCACTTCCCTTTTCCCAGCATAAAAAGAGACATAACATAAGACATAAGGAGACAGAGAGGCAGAATAGAGGTGTGGGAGTAAATGAGATGGGTGAAGAGAGAGAGATAGAAAGGTTGCAGAAAGAAAGAGAGGGATCACCTATGCAGATTATTTCCACATGTAGAAGGAAAATAAGCTCTTCTAAGATGAGTATGAGGAGAGGGAAGCAAGAAGGCTGCACCTGTTGTGGGGTGATGATCGGGCCATGGGTGACAGGACATCAGTCCTCGTCACGTGTCACGTCATTAATCAACTCCAAGCTAGTGAAGACTTTGTACACATTTCAGAATAATATCTTCTTCATGTAGTTTGGAAAGTGTATTTTTAATGTAGAGTGATTAAAGTGTCCAAAGTTTGTCTTCAAAACAACATTGTAAGCTACACAATAACTGGTTTTGACAATTACATTTTATAAATAAAGTGCATGTATTTTTGATACAGTTAGACTTTTAATTCCTTTCCAGATGGTTATTTATAGACAACAATTTAAAGGATAAAGAAGCACACATTAACTTTTCTGATGGTATTTATTGAAATATGCAGTTAAAAAAGAAATATCTGAATTAGTGTAGAAGCCTTTTGAAAAATCTTTTTTTCCCTACATCTGTGTGTACCTGACACATGACACATTCTGAAATGAGGTTGACTTTACTTTTTAATATTTAAATAAATATCACACACTTGCCTGATTTCCATTGATCAGTCAAGTCCCCCTTTATTTCTTGGGACAGTTGGGAAAAGTGGTAGGTAAATATAATTTCTGACAGTGTGACAGGAATAAGGAATAGTCCCTTTTCAGAATTGAGTTCTTAGGCTAATCATCCATGATTACAACATTGGAAGCCAAAACACACTCTGTGTGAAAGAGGTTGTTTTCATCTGCATGTTGCACCAGCACGGCTGGCTGACAGAGTTACCTATTCTCCCGAGGGCTCTCACTCTCCTTCTGCCTCTATTGGACTGGCCTGCAGCAGGTCTCGTAGCCCCTGGGGACTGTCCTTGTAGACCTGGACAACATTGGCAGCAGGCGGCTTAGCGGTGTCATTTCGCCGTGGTAAGCTATGGACAAAAGCATCTCTTGTTGTCGCAAGCTGTATGTGGTGCTGCTTTCCCAGCCTCGTGGAAAGGAAAGGACAGCCAATGACCAATGCCAAACAAACCTGCTCCAACTCACCTGTACAGTGAATGTGGAACCGAGTGACCCAGATCTGGATGGAAACCATTGCAAATATTTCCCAGCAAGGTCTGTGGAAGAAGCATTTAGCAGGGCCTCTCAGCAGGGAATTTAACTAACTGTAAATGACTCGGACTCTCTCCAGTTTTTGTCATCTGTTCCTAAGAAGTAGTAAACAGTCAGTTTACCATCAAACCGTCCATCACATGGAAGGTGTGGATTGAAGTGTTATAAAACTTCAATGCCTGGTTGGCTGTGTTTACCTTGTCTCTCGCTTAAGAATTTATTGCACAAAAGAGTAAGTAATGAGAATGACATAGTGATTAGAAGCAGAGTTGTTGTTGTGGAGTTGTTAATCTGTTTATTGGTTTGTCTGTGCAGTGCTGCTGGCCAGGCACACCTCTTTTGCCCAAACTACAGCTCAGTTTAGAGGCATAAGCCATGCTGCAAATATTTGGCTTGGCCACAGAAATTGAATTATATTGGCACAGCAAGCCTAGAAATAAAAAAACAGCAACCTTGGGAACAATTATGCAAAGTGAAACGCGGTTAAACCAAGTGCTACTGGTTTTCCTTTCCATCCAAAAGGAGAAAAAAAGGGGAAAATATGCTGTGTTTATCTCCCTTAATAAATGTTAAAACATGTATCCTTGCCATGGAAGTTGTAGCTATAGCTCATTTTTGTAGTGTTTTATAGCTTATTGGTGTTAAACACTAAGCCTTAAAAAGTGAACCCATAGTTGATGCGTGTGAACACAAAGCTGTGGTTACCTGATGAACCATTTCAACCACAGATAAAACCCCATGACAAATAGCATTTAATAAATCTTTCTTCTGTTTCCTCAAAACATGTTGTGCTCTGACAACACAATAAATATCATTTGAGATAAACTAATTATGTCTGCCTGTGCAATAAGATTGAGGATGATTTGTGCATCAAGTATTCATTTATTTTCTCTATTCAGATTGTGGAGAGCAATAAAGAAATGTATGCTATGTACAGTAATGAATTTTAAAAAAGATACATTTGGATAAAGTCACAGATTATAAGAGCAATATTGAATGACAGGTGAATATCATGAGTTAATATAGGAATATTTAAAAATTTTATAATTATGTAAGAGGTTAAAATACCTAAATTAAGGTCACTGTAAAATGTCTAAAAAAGATAAATTCTACCAAGAAGTCCTTGTAGGAATATTATTTAGTGCTTGTCACCCTACTTTTTCAGACCTTTACAGCTGTATTACCAATAACTGTCCAACTAGAGACTTTTTTCCCCTCAATTTTCTTACTGTGGATGACACAAAATTGAAACGGTCAATGTATTAGATATGTGGAAGGCTGATTGCTCCCTTACTTGCTGGCATTAAACATTTCAACTAAGAATAATCCCAGGGACCAAAAAGGCATTGAGTGTTTCATTTGGATCCCATTATGAATCCTTGAGCTCCAGTCCACACTAACCATAAAAAATAGGGTTATTGGTTTTTATAATGGCCTCATCAGTGGAGCATTGACTGGCTTTTCTTTCATTTACCATTGAAGCCCCACCTGCAGAACACAGGAAACACAAACTTCATTGCTCTCATTGACACAAACACTAATGCGCCTAGCCAGCTAGCTAGCTAACCATCATGCAAACCTTTAAGCCAGCTTTGTTTGCTCACAGCTGAGGCTCAAAAGAAAGGCAGGACCAGTACAGAAAAGGGCCAGCTTTGACAATTTTTACACAAAGGGAGCACTGTTGGCTAACAGTGAGCGGCCTGTTTCTGGGAGGTTTGCACTGTTCCTGGGGCCCATTTCATGGAAGAGTTAGCAAGGCCAAAGGCAACCCGTGGACTGTAGTGATAGTTAAGGCCTTCGGGGCCAAACCTGGGTCTGGCCCTTTGGCTTTCCCCTCTGTCCCCCACCCAGTTCAGAGGCTTTCACAATGCCGACAGGGGAAGCTGTGTGCTGCAGGTGTCCTCTAATAAAGACCCACATCACATGGGCTGGTGGACTGACTGACTAAGTTGGCATGTTTTTGTTTTTGTTCCCACAGGTGTTGGAAAAAATCAAGACAATACTAATTTAATATTACACAAGCCATATGCTCAGTATACGAATGTTGAAATATTAGTCGTATAATGATTTATGTCAGCCAGTTCAATGCTGTTTATGGTTTATGTTACTGTTACATGTCAGTGATCTGTGCGTATTTAATAGGAATGTGGTCGGCTTCAGTTGTTTGGAGTGTCAAGGAAGGTGCGGTTGACTTATTCAGGTTAAAGCAAAACAGTCCAGGCAATTATTAATGGAGAGATTACCATAAAAAAATAACCCATGCCTCATCTTAAGCTGCTGGACCTATCCATCACTCTGAACAGGGTTTAGGCCAGAAAATTAATTTATTTCTATCTCCCATCCAAACACACAGTGTTTGAGAGGATACTTCCTCCAGCTGCAACTGCAATTTCAACAGCTATCAAAATGAACAGTCTCTGCCTTCGTTTGATTTAGCCCTAATGGGATGGAGAGCCCAGAAATAGGGCTTGCGTGGTGAGAATGGGAAATAGGAAGAAAGCATGCAAGTAAAGACAAGCGAGAGAGATTAATATCCAGGCTTCTCTCCTCCTGACCACAGAGTGGGCATAAAGAGCCCGGCGCCTCATTGATGTCAACCCTTGCTGTGCCTGTCCTGTAGTTTTCAGTTTGGTTTGGACAGAACAGGCGGCCTGGCCTAGAGGGGTTGGGAGGACAGGGCCCAGGGTTTCCCACATCACTCAAAGGCTTCTGATAGGCGGTCACACAGGCCGGTAATGACAGGGGGTGAGATTTAGTATTAAAGTCTCCTCTGCTGCCTCCTCTGCTCCTGTCTGACGTCAGGCTGTTAAATACGGGGATGAGAGCATGGCATGGCCTATGGAGAAGGGAGTTAGACCTGTCTTAAGTATACAGCTTTGTGTGACAGAAGCCTGGCTGGGTTGTTAAGTGTTGCTAAGGACACCAGCTGTACACAACATGGGGGAATTTGGGATCACAGTCAATCATTAAAGGCATTTGCATCTGCCATAAATATGATGAATATGATTGAAGGTGGAACTTCCATTTACGAACATAGAGACTCATTCTAACTGGTTTATAATTCACTGGGTGGAATCTAGGTTACAAATATAATAATGCAGGCCAAAACTACCAGCCAAATTATTCTTCGTAGTGTTTAGTTGTTTGGAAGTTCTGGCTTTCCATATTTTCAGATTTTTAACCACTATCTCACATACAATACTGATGGGTTTTCCCTGGTTATTTGTAGTGTGTTATAACATCTTGGAAAGCCAACTGGATTACTGGAGACTGGTTTATAAATGTCATATACTCTCAAGTAAAAGACCTCATTGTCTTGTTTGCAACTCAACCGTACAACCAATACCCAAAGCAGCTCAGCAACATTAAAGCAGCCGATTGCTGCACCTGCACCCACAGATCATCACACCATTGTGGCATTTAAAGAAAAGGCCTCAGTCAAACACGCCCCCTGACCTTCCCCAGCTAACATAAACTAATTAGGCTGGCACTGAAAGGAATGGCCCGCCATTGGATTAATCAGCCTCCACAGATCTGGACCATGCCATTCTGCTCCGGCCAGCTCTCCCCCCTAGAACCTCATTATCTCACGTTTTCAAAGGAGCGCCATGGCAAATAGGGGGCTGAAGGGATGGAGAAATGGAGGAGGTGGTGGTGCAGGAAGGGGCTTCCCCCAGTTGCTCTCTTCTCACATCGGACTCAGAAAGGAAATGTCAAGCGTGAAGCTCAGAGAGTGGTCAGTACCGCTCAGTCCAGCAGGCAGCACAGAGGGGGCCTTTGTCCACCATCACTTAGCGCCAATTACAGCCCGTCAAAATAGTTTTTCTGCAGTGGGGCGACGTGTTAATGGGCCCGGAGTTGGGTGTGAGGAGCGACCTTGTCCACACACACCAACCAGGGGTCAGGGGTTAATAGGGACCCTCTGATGTGGCGGATGAGATTTCGGCAACCTTTGGCTGGCGAGGGAATGTCAGGACAATGCCTGTAGAATGTGATACAATTAGTTGGACAGCTAGCCATATCCAATGCTCCATAGAAGTGGGATGGCTGCATTAACTAGGAGCAGATGGGCTGCCGGACGCTAGCCAAACAGGTGCCACAGAAGGTCAAAACCCCTCCCAAATGTGAAACAGGACCCAGGTGAGGACACAAACACTCAGGGCTTTATTTGGAGTGAGCAGCAATTAAAAATCCCGTTGAACAAATGACTCTTCTGGACACAAAGAAGGTCCCTATGTACTTGTGAAAAGGTCAGAGACCGTCCAGTTTTCTGTTGCATTTCCCATCCCAATCCTGAACCCATGGAGCTGAAGCTTGTCTTTAACTGAGGACTGGACCAGCAAGCCTGTAGACCGCCCTCAGCCAAACTCGGAAGCTGTCTACTTTCCCATATGAGAAAGTGAACTTGGCACAACTGCCGTCTGACCTATACTGTGTTTCCTGAGTTTAAGTAATCAGTGATTATCTGATGTAAGATGAAAAAGTCCTGGCAATATGAAATGTTATTAACATTCAATTGTGCTACGTGTGCCTAGTCTGGGCATGTGAGCACAAAGCCAGGCCTCCGTTTACACCATAAGTGTGGGAACAGAACCAGTGCCAAACTACCCATGGGCTCTTTGCAGACCCACAACTCTTTGCCAGGGAAAGCTGGAGATTTAAAAAAAAAAATACACTCCCCTACACTGAGCAAATCCAACCACATGCAAGTCTGTGGGAACTAGCGGATGACATCTATCCGCATATAAATTCTCTCAAAATACTTTCTGGACTTACTGGTGTACAGATTGTTCCCCACCCCCCACCCAATCCTCTTGGAAATGGTAGTGGTGATCTGGCCCCCAGCTTCATCTACTTAATGTTGAAATAAAGGAGGTGATTGAACTCAGCCTCCAAATTGGATTTGTTTAATCTGCATCAAGTTTGAACATCCTGTGTAAACACAAGCGTGTGCAGATGCCGGAAACACCAAGGCTGGAAGTGTAAATGCCCGAGGTTGGCTTTGGCAGAGAATCAGAAGAGCAGGCGGGGGAAGGAGGCCTGAATAGAGGCTGGAGAACTTCCATTGTTACTAAAGGGTCAACAGCTACTTCTTCAATGTACAAATGAGTACATTGAAATGGTATAGATTGATTATGGATGACACAGATGAGATAAGTTTACAGATAAGAAAATCCCACAAAGATAATTATAACCAATTAAAAAAAAAAATGTTTCTAGGAAAAAAGTTCTAGGAAGTTTCACAATCTCTGGGAACAGAATCTGCAACCTCTCCTCATAACCGTTACACCAACTTTTTCTTTGGCAAATTATGTGGGGGCAAAATTGAATAAACACAAACATCATTAAGAGTTCATGTGTTCCAGTTAAACAACCCGTTGGTTAGACTCTCATTTCCTTAATGGCTTTGCAGCCATATTTCACCCCGTGTTAAGTCACAAGTCATTGGCAACCCCCATTTTTTCCCCCCATATTTTCCTCAGAGATAAGTGAGAATATGGCTTTACCTTGATAGGATGTATTTGCTTACAGCAAAGGCTGCACCCTTTCAAGCCCAACTCATTAGGGAGTGTGTTTTGGGGAGGAGGGGAGACGTGAAGGTCGCTAGAGGTTAATTCCAATCACAGTGCCTCATTGAAGCAGCATGACAGCATGTCTCCTCTGCTCACAGATTGGATGAGTTCTTGGTGATCAGGCTGGCCTAACCTGTAATCATTATTTGGAGGGTTTGCAGTATGTGCACATTTGTTTAAGTTAAGTTTATTCAGGATAGTAATGATTGTAACTGCTAAAGGATTTGTGGTTTATCATGTCTGCCACAACAAAGACAATTCTAATAAACCAAATTCTAAACCCAATTTGGATGTCTTGACAGTTTCACTGTGTTATGTGATTTATTATGTCAGATGTCTGGCCTGGTTGATATGTGATTGTGTTACCCTTGTTCTTGCTGTTGTCTTTTGTCATCAGCACAAGCTGCAGCTTTATGACTTATCAAAGTACTACACCTTGATCTTGAAGGAAGCAAAAAGAGCAAAGGGGAAGACTGAAAGAAAATCAGAAGAGATGAGGGAGACAAAGGATTGACCACAGAGTGGTAAAGACATAACAGCAAAAAAAAGGAAGTATGTGAAAAAGAGATAGAATGAAAAATAGGAATGAAAGGAAGAAAAAAGAAAACAAAGACAGGCGAGAAAGAGTGAGATGTGGGCCATTCATAAGCAGACTTCTCCAAGGGATCTCGGGCCAGCACACCTGCTACTATTCACTTCAGAGGAAATAGACACTCTGTGGAAGAGAGGCTCTTGGCCTCGAGACAAAACCGCTGCAGCGCCAAATTAGAAACAGGAAGGACTGTGGGTAAGGCTCAGATTAAAAACGCACTCCCCACATGGACTCAATATACTGCAGCCCTGATCCCGCTCTGGAAACCCAAAACCCAACAGCACTATTTTATGTCCCAGTCAACAGAACGCCCGCTGTTTGCACAGTGACAGTACAGAGATTCAGTCCAATGTAAACCTC